>JABMCL010003793.1:202500-222500 GCA_018857735.1 Alviniconcha marisindica
TACTCCCCGTCCCCAATAAGCCTTACGGTTTCTATGGGAACGTAAAGCAACATTGAACAAACCTGTCTCAGCCAAAAAGGTAGAGGAGAGCATGCAAACTGAAACTTCAGATCAACGACTTTGATTTAAAGTGCTCCTCTCATTTTATTTTTAGAAACGTTGTGTGAAAGGAAGGGCACACATTCATCGTAAAAACACATTTAACCCATCAGATTGTACACTCCCAAAATAAAGCTAGACCATAAAGTACTGATCAGCCCAAAGCAGTCAGAAATGTATGGTATGTGTGTGTATGGTTAGTGTTATTGTAAAGCGCCCTGTGCTGCCACCTTGTGTGGTAGATGGGCGCTCTAGAAATCCTCTTTATTATTATTATTATCTGTAGACTTTATCGTGAGAAAAAGCATGAAAACGACCCCCCTCATTCCCCCCCTCAAAAAAAAAAAAAAAAAAAAAAGAGAGAAAAAAAGATGACGCACAAAGATTTCTTCAGTTCATTGCCAAGTGAGTGTATGTGGACTCGTGTGGGCATATGTATATATATTCACGTTTATAGCTCATGTAGGAAAACAGTTTCACACGTAAAATATAAACTCCATCTCTGAATTTTATCAGTGGAACAAAATAAAACAACACCCAGAAAAACGGCAAGCGAGGAAGTATCACCGAAACTTGCTGTTGCTTTTCACGGTCGGTGGCTCAGAAGTTGATCAGTGCCATTTCCCCTTACAACAGCGTAGGTTAACATGTCCAGGGCATTGTCGAGTACAGTCAGTACCGCACCTATATACTAATCCGATGACTCAAGTGACGTCCTCATCTTGGAGACGGCTGGCAAACTTCAGCACATAAACGAATATACTGTTATCTTGTGAATGCGTCGTAAGCGTGAGAACTCAGTCGTCCAAGCTGGGGCTCATGCCAGAGCGAGAAAGAGAAATCGTGTGAGAAAGGAAGCGTGAGGCCACGATGATGTCTGAACAGCTGCTTTGGTTGAATGATCAAGCATCTTTATTTGTCCTCTGTAAATCAAACTCGGCCACGAAGCAAGATAATAAAAAATAAAAAAACCCGATGAATAGTAACTAATGTACAGTATTGATCGTTTATGAATCAGTCACACACACATACACACACACCCACACACACTCACTCACTCACCCACCCACCCACACACACACACACACATACACACACACACACACACACACACACACACACACACACACACACACACACACACACACACACACACACACACACCTCTATCCTAGCAACAAAGGGCAGGAGGAGCCTATGTGTAATCGCCTCACACTCATACAAAGCCCAACGCATAATTAAAAAAGAAAAGAAAACGGGGCAGAAAATCGAACAAGCTCGAGAACAGGAAAATCCAGCATACATCAGCTCGTGTAAACCATCATCTTCCTCTTCTGCTGTTTCTTTCTTCTTAGTCGTCGTCCTGTTCTTCTTACCACTTCGTGAAGCGATACAGGAGAGGAGAAGGAGAAAAAAAGCTCTGTCTTCGTTAACCGATGGAAGAGAAAGAGGAATAAGTTCCCGTTCCTTCATTAACCGACGGAAGAGGAAGAAGCTCCGTCTTTGTTGCCCGAATTAAGAGGAAGAAGTTCTGCCTTCGTTAACTGATGCAAAAAGAAAGAAGCTCCGTCTTTGTTAGATGATGGAGGGGAAGAAGGAGCTCTGTCTTCGTTAACCGATGGAAGAGTAAGAAGCTCCTTTTTCGTTAACCGATGGGAAAGGAAGAAGCTCCTTTTTCGTTAACCGATGGGAAAGGAAAAATCAGTTAAGGAAGTCAGGAAGTCTTCGTTAACCAATGGAAAAGGAAGAAGATCCTTTTTTCGTTAACCGATGGAAAATGAAGAAGATCCTTTTTTTGTTAACAGATGGAAGAGGATGAGCTTCATCTTTGTTAACCGAGCAATCTGTTAACGGACAACAGAGTAGTCCGTGCCCTTCAATACAACGTTTACAATGTCGTTCATTTTGATGCTCTGCAGGGCAAGAGACGGGTTGCTGCCTTGCTTGCTGACGATTTTGCCCTGTGGACGGGACAAGTCGTTCAACAGAGTGGAAAGGGCTATGCAGCTGTTCGTTAACAAGGTTAAAGACTGGGTGTCTAAGAACGGGTTTAACTTCTCCGTTTCAAAGACAGTATGCATACACTTCCACCAGCGCTTCGGAATTTTCCCAGAACGGAATATCTTTCTGGGAAAGACCCCTGTTAAAGCGAAAGCCTCATGTTAAAGAACGAGTCTAAAAAGAGATTGCAGTCGTAGGAATAGGAAATTACCACCAATTTAAAATAAAATAAAAAAATAAGTAAGTCTGAAACAAGAATAACTGCTAGCTTTCTAAAATAAGATCCAAACAGATGAAAAGTTTAAGAGAACGCCATTTATTAGGACAAAATGTTAGAAATTGTTATAAAATGCTCCTGTTGATTTCTTTTCTAAACTTTGTTTTGCTGGTGGCGGGTGGCGGACCTAGTTGCACGCCACAGTGACCCGTGTCCTAGTAAGTAATTGGCTCCTTTCGCTGTCACCGCCACTTAATTAATTTCTTACCTGGCACGAGGGGTCTGTGCTTGCCTCATCCCAGCAACAAGATCAATAAGGTCACTGCAAGCCGTTACGGAAGCCGTGACACTCCGTGGTGTTTTCTACAGTAGAATCCCGCTAGCCGTGAATAACGCAAGAGGATCGTTAATTAATTATGAAATTAACGGGCGCATTTTGAACCAAAGTCTTCGGTTTCAAGTTTTTATTTATATACTGTCACCTGTTGGAGAAGAGGCGGCAGTTTCGGGCAAAATACGCGTTGAGAAGGCTAGTTCCTTTAATTGAACATGGCAAGAATAGTATCGTTCTCTTCGTGTGGACTAAACAAAACGAATCCCGCCTGTTTCTTTTACACAGACAATCACAGCATCACGCCCTTTGTCACGTTTCTTGTGGTTGCAGATTGAAATCAACTGGAGGTAATGCAATATTGATCAACTATTGAGCCAGGACGCGGCAGGAAAACAGATCGAAACGCCACTCGGTTGACCTTGCTAAATATTACCTTATCAACAGTTCCATTGGTCAGCTATTTGAACTATGTGTGTGTGAGCTTTCTTTTTCGTATTGTTTTCAAAGGATTACTTTCTTTTTGGTACATCACACTGGGGTGGGGGGTATGTCTGAGTGTATGTTTGTGTATTGTTAGTAGGGGGTGGGGTGTGACAGTTATTTTAAGTGTGACAGAATGTATTTGAGAGGTTTTACACAATGGCATTAGAGTATTATCGTGCGAGTATACGACATTTAGTGTGTACGAATGTGTTAGTATAATTATGCACATGCATGTGTCTTTATGTGTGTAAGATATAGATCAAGTGAGAATAACTATGTCCATGGTTACATATACATGTGTATGTTTGTTTTGGCCACTGCAAACAGGTGTCTATTCAACTATGGTTGTTGATGGGTGTGTGTGTGTGTGTGTGTGTGTGTGTGTGTGTGTGTGTGTGTGTGTGTGTGTGTGTGTGTGTGTGTGTGTGTGTGTGTGTGCGTTAAAGTCTGTTGTTGTTTTGCTATAATTTATTTATACATGTTGTTATCTTGATAATCGTAAGATCAGTATGATATCATTTTATGTAATATTTTAAATACGGAGCCTTTTCACAAAAGTGTGTAGGTCGCGAATTCACCACGTCATATATAAGGGTGAGGTGTTACGTTAGTAACAGTTGACAAAATCCTTCCTAACGTGTTACTTCATGAACAGGTAGCAACAGTTGACAAAATCCTTCCTAACGTGCTACTTCATGAATAAGTAGCAACAGTTGACAAACTCCTTCCCAAAGTGTTACTTCATGAACAGGTAGCAACAGTTGACAAAACCCTTCCTAAAGTGTTACTTGAAGAACAGGTCACTCCAGGTGCATTCTTGTCCATAGCCTGTACCCGGAAAGGGACAGAATCTATTTTTATCTCAGTTATTTTTAGCTCGTGACACAGATTCGCCTAAACGCTGTCTTTATCTTCCACAACGATAGCTGGCCTTCCTGGTCACAAACTCGCAAAGCTTCAACGCATACGTGTGTGAGATATAGTGCTGCTAGACTCGTCCTTCGTAAACCACGGCATGGAAGCTGTACTCCACTCTTGAAAATTCTTCACTGGCTACCTGTTAAAGCCAGGATAGAAAACAAGGTATCTACCCTTTGCTACCAATGCCTCGACTCTGTTACTATACTCCCCTATCTGTGCGAGCTTCTCCAACTTTACAAACCCTCTAGAACTCTCAGATCTAAAGACTCTTCCCTCTTAGTTGTTCCGCGATTATCTCTAAACACTTTCGGGAAAAGGTCGTTTTCTGTGTTTGGTCCAGCCACTTGGAATTCACTCCCTGTACACGTCAGACAGAGCTAGTGCCTGGTCATGTTGAAAAAACAACTAAAAATGTATCTGTTCACAAACACCTGTCGTAGAGAGAGAGAGAGAGAGAGAGAGAGAGAGAGAGAGAGAGAGAGAGAGAGAGAGAGAGAGAGAGAGAGAGAGAGAGAGGGGGGTGGGGGAGAGAGAGAAAGGGTGCAGAACAAATAAATTATGTATAATTAGTGTTTTACTACAAGTTTTGAATTTATTATGTTTTATTATATTTTATTTCAGTTAACCTGAAAGGAACACTGTACACATTGTTTTATTTATGCTGTTTTTATTAGTCTGTGATTAAATAGTGATTGTTGCTGAATGTTTTAATAAGCCACGTGTGCTCAAAGTGGTATATATTCCGTTATGGGTGTTCACGTGGGTGTACGCGTGCAGAGTGTATGTGTGTGTGAGTGTGAATGTGTGTGTGTGTGTGTGTGTGTGTGTGTGTGTGTGTGTGTGTGTGTGTGTGTGTAATGCATTATTTGCAGGTGTGTGTGTGTGTGCGTGTGCGTGTGTGTGTGTGTATGTGTGTAATGCATTATTTGCAGATTGTTTTAATGCCTAAATTTCTTATATACATATATTCTTAATGCTATGTTATAAAATTTATCTTAAATATGCATGTACTGGTATATGTATAGACAGAGTGAATTTACCTTTTAAATTTATTTTTTTAGGCTAATTTAAGTAACATATTGATGCACGTAAGTTCTGTTACATTTGTTGATCAGTACAGCGCTAAGAGCTCATATAATTGTTGTTTCGGCGCTACATAAAATAAATTATTATTATTAATGATGGCCCTTTTTCATATCGAAATTTCCGTCCATTTCCCTTTTACATGCGGTTCTCGCGAATTACGTGCATAGTCACACACACACACACACACACACACTCACACACTCACGCACGCACGCACGCACGCACACACACACACACACACACACACTCCCCGCCATGTGTCACATGCATGCCATAACACACCCGAGCGCACGGCACAAAAACACGTGCGCCCGCGTGTAAATTGACGCCTATGCACAAAGACCAAAATTTGGAATTCATACCTGTGACTCCTGCCAAAAATGCGACCACTACTTTGCTGTTGGTGTAACTTCCATGTTTTGAATCGAAATAAACGCAGAGACCTGCCGTCAACACCATGACGTGACACCAACAATTGACAAAACTATCAAGTGTCAAAGCAGATATCTCACTGCAGTCTGCTGCACGAAAAGCATGTTTTGCACGGGATATCCGAGATTCCAAGGTTGACAAACAACAGGCGCCATAGACACTGGAAAATGTGTATGGTTCTACAAGCTGGAAAATAAAGAAAGAAAATTTACCAGGAATAATTTTAAACGAATTCCTTCATATAAACTAATGTTTCATCTAAACACGTTGGACTGTCCATCTGAGCTTTATTTGGCTGATCAAGAAAACTACTTGTATTCTTGTATATCATTTTGCTTTGAAACATTTTGAGATTTTTCATTGAATTTAGTTCTGTGGTACGCTTCTGTTCACTGGGCTTCAGTGCAGTAGTGTTTGTGAACACTGCTCACGCTGTGCTATGCCGGAAGGGGCGGAGGGGTGGTGGGGGAGGAGGGGGCTGCTTCAGCCCAGGACTGCTGGCAAACCTTCCGTCAGTGGTATAAAGTCTTCACGAAATTTAGGGATGAACACTTTTCAGCTCTACAAACACCCCTCCTCACACTGTCCTCAGGTCAGAGCCCTGAATGATCTCCCTTGCAGCAAAAGTTCAAGAAGAACAGAACAACAGACACTATTACTCGAAACGTTATCAAGTTATTGGACACCCCTCCCCCCCCCTCCCCGCCCCCCTCCCGCAGATCATCTCCTACAACAGTGACAACGGTCATCTCCTACAACGGTGACAACAGTCATCTCCTACAACGGAGACAACGGTCATCTCCTACAACTGTGACAATAGTCATCTCCTACAACGGAGACAACGGTCATCTCCTACAACTGTGACAATAGTCATCTCCTACAACGGAGACAACGGTCATCTCCTACAACTGTGACAACAGTCATCTCCTACAACGGAGACAACGGTCATCTGCAACTGTGACAAGAATCATCTCCTTCCCCATTCCAGGGTCATCCAGCAGCCACCAGCTTTTCGCGTCGTCTGCTTTGATAAGTCAGAGTAAGTAAATTGGTGTTTTACTGGTCAGTCAGAATGTAACGTAAAAAAGTATCTGTAAGGCGCTTACAATAGGTGCCCGAAGCGCACAATACAGAAACAGTAAGGGCAACAAAATAGGTACACAATACAAATATAATCACAGAATAAACTGTGAGCACAGTTTTCATTATTTCAGTAGCATACAATACTATCTTCGTTCTCGATGATGAAGTGATGCTTAATGTCCTCAGATGTCAGTTGACATATTAGGGACAATACTTCGTTCTCTTTGCTATTCGCCCTGATAATGCCGTCCTGGTTGACTGGGCGTAAAAACAAACAAGTTGCAGTTGCCTAAACCCTCACTGATTGCTCCTGTATACCTGACTGAACTTGTGAATTGGCAATGCTTTGTTTCTCTTCCGGTACTGCCGCTCTCTGCCGTCCCTCTGTATGCACCTGACGCCTTTCTCGTGTTGCGCACCGTGCACCTGCCAAGAACATTTGCCTTTAAAGTCAGGTCTTTCAGAAACTCTCTTTTAAGTTAAATCACCCTGCGGTCGTCTACAATGGATGCAGAAATTAAGTCTCTCTCTGCTGCCAACCAATAACTACTAAATTAGAATATAGCCTTTCATGCATCACCTACTGCTGGGAATTTGGCTTTTCAAAATTAAATGTTTGCCTTCTGATTCACTAAGCTTAATTTTTCACCTCCATTTTTCGACTTCTTGAGACATAATGTGATGCACCATCTGGCAGTGATTTACATTTAGTTTTATTTGCGATTTGATGTATTGTTTTAACCTTGGCCTTTAGTGTCGGTAAGATAGACCAGCATCCAGGCATGGCAAAATGTGTAACACCGGTTTACATATCCATTGCAGTTTTCTTGACCTTCATCAAACTGAAGGATCACAGCAGCACTAAAAGGATTTAGCTGTGAGTGAGAGGCGTTTTGTGATTATATTCTTTCTTGTCTATCCAGTTCAAGTAATGTTTCAATGTTAGCTGAGAGGCAAAATGGTATTTAGTGCCATTAATACAGAGTGAAATTACTACAACTGTACCAAAGAGCAACTGGGAAAGAAGACAGGACGAAACAGGGGTTTTGACCTCGCTAACTGTTATGTAAGGGGGAGTCAAGGACTGCAGAGTTTTGCACCTTTAAGATTTAATGACAGTGGGAGACTGGCAAAAGCGCCCAGGGCTATCTGTTTTAATGTGTAATTATCATTATGTCATTAATGCATGACATAATTGTGATGTGATATGCGCACACCGATCCTTGTCCGAGACTTACCTGTATACGGCACGGACCGAGTATGACGTACCCCCTGTTCAGTGGCCGATGAAAACGGCGACCAGTGTCGGTCATATCAACCTGCATGGTGTCGGTCTGATCCAGGTGGTTAGGGCTTGCTGCCTGACGCTATACACCTGAAGAAAAAGAAGACAAACACTGATTTTTTTCAAGGGACAAATGGTTGGTTGGTTGAGTGTTGCTTTACGTCCACAGAAACCGTAGGCTTATTAGAGACGGGGGCCCAGGACGGCCACCTCGACTTTCACACAGCTCCTGAGCTCTGAGGGACAAATGGTAGAACTACAAGGTCATGTTAGTCTATACTGAAAAGAAGCCAGATGAGGTGAGTCGGTGGCTGGTGCGCGTCCAATAGGCCTATGGTTTGCCAAGTCATACCCATGACAACCGACAAACCCGATCTCCGTGGAGCACTGAATGCAAGGAGTGCTTCGCTGTAACCCGACAGATCCTGTCTTTGCCTACTTTTTGCAATGACTTTTATTCTTTCCCAAGGACTAAGATCAGTACATCTGCATGCCCACATGTACCACTGATAGCATAATATTCTGATATCTTCTAAAGACACTCCACAAGAAATGGCGTGGGCTGTGTTAGAAAAACTGCCCATTAAAACTAGCATGGGGCGTGTAAAAGGGAATCCTCATCAAAAGTAATGTCCGACATACACGATCGAATCCACACTCAATTTTGTACGGCTGTGTAAGAAAAACTGCTCACTAACACTAGCATGGGCGAGTAAGAGAAATTCATCACCAAACGTAATGTCGGCCAAATATATCCACTTGTTTAAATTACTGTTTATTTAACCAAGCGCAACCATTTGAACAACTCCCAAAGTCGCAATGTGTGCGAATGTGTGTAGGGTGGGGTGTATGGTGTGGGGTTGGTGTATGTGTGTGTGTGTGTGTGTGTGTTGTGTGTGTGTGTGTGTGTGTGTGTGTGTGTGTGTGTGTGTGTGTGTGTGTGTGTGTGTGTGTGTTGGTTGTGTGTTGTGTGTGTGTGTGTGTGTGTGTTTGTTGATGTGGTTTCGTTGTTACCGTGCTGTCTTCAACTCGTGCACACCAGCATCACACGGGGGTATCTTTTCTCCGTCTCATCCCACGGTCTAGACACTGAGCCCAGCGCCCCGAGACTTAGTCCGTACAGCGAGAGACGGGAGAATGTCACTATAGGACTCGGGATACGAACCCGCAACCTCTCGATCCAGTTGGTAGGCAGCGTCACATTGTAATCGCTTCACCACGCCCACCTCAGGTAGGAAGAAGTCAAGAAGTAACCGAAGACGCCTCTCGAGCCGATTGGTTAATAAGGCACGTTTTTTCCCGCTCGTACACACCACTGACCTGTATGTGAAGATCAGTTAAGTGTAGAGTAAGCTCGCCTGTGTGTGATTACCAAGTGTTCGTTGCAGTTCATATGAGGCGTGGTGCAGCTTACAGCCCCCCCCCCACCCCCCACCCCCCCCCCACACACAGTCGTGTATTAGGGCAATGGGACTGAAGAAAACGTTTTTCAAAAGAGAAAGGTTTTCAAGAAAGATTTGAAAGAACTGACAGGGGTAGAATGACGGACAGAAACAGGGAGCTGGTTCCAGATAACTGGAGCCTGGTCAAAGAAATAGCGCTGACCACTGAACTTTGTTCGGAAGGATAGTATTTTTTAACACTCTGGTATTTGGAGAAGAGCGGAGCTGCTCAGTAGGTGGTAGCCATTGAGGAGAATGAAGCATAGGAGTGACGTGAGCGGATCTGAAAATGAGCCTTGCAGCATAGTTCTGTACCTTTTGGAGTTTAGAAAGAAGATGCTTAGGACAGCCCGCCAAAAGCGAGTTGCAATATTCTAGTCTTGAAAGAGCAAACGCACACAGTAGATTTTTGGTGACATCTTCGGACAGACAGTGGCGTATTGCACTAATCCGACGAAGTTCCAGATAGAGAGAGAAGGGTCAAGACCCAGGTTGTGAACTGTGTTGGCAAGTTTGATGTTAGAACCCTCCAGGCTTATGGACCGTGGAACAGAATCAGAGTTGAGAATCGTCTTTGAAGCAGTCAGAATCATTTCCGTTTTATCATTGTTTAACTGCAGGTGATTATTTATCATCCAAGCTTTTATATCAGAAACACAAGAGTTGAATGGATAATTTCAGAAAGTTGAAAAACGTTGCCAGATTTGTACAGTTGGTTGTCATCAGAGAAACTGTGATGTGAAAGAGAGTAATAGGATACAATTTCAGAAATAGGATGAGTGTAAGGCAAGGAAGAAGACGATAAGTGGAAGTGGACAGGGAGATTCCTGCCCACACAGCTATGCTAGCAGCTTACAGTCAGTATACGCTCTCTGTGTTGCCGGTTACCAAGATCAACGAGCCGCGGTCGTTCGTGCGTTTCACCCGAACGGTGGTCGAGTGGCTATGACTTCTCCGATGGGGTACTGCTGACGTAAACGTTAAAGTCATCCCTGATGAGAATTAATCCAGTGCTATCAAAGGTTCTCTCTTGAAAGCCTAGAATAAGGCAGGACCTCGCTCTACAGGCTTCCTCTGTTGTCAAGAAATCTCTCTCTCTCTCTCTCTCTCTCTCTCTCTCTCTCTCTCTCTCTCTCAAATATGTTCTTATGCGCGTGTGTGAGTTTACCCCAAATCTAGCTAATTTTTATATATTATTTTTTTAAATTCTCATTATCGACTTGTTTTTCGGTTTACTGGTGTCCATTTCAACATGGTTTGTATAAATGTACATGTACTCAACGTACTGTAGCTCATTGTATCCTTAGTGAATAGTAGTTTCCCTCACGGGCGAGGGCTGATGTAATAAGACCTCGAGTTTTCTCCATTACCCTCGTAAAATAAAGTTTATTCATTCATTCATTCATTCTCTCCCTCTCTCTCTCTCTCTCTCGACAGGAGCCCCGTAATTCATTCACCTTTGTTTTCCGCGGCAAGTACGCCTTAAGGAAACCAGCCTTCACAAACGTCACTGGGCTGCTGCTGTTGTGTTGCTTAATGTCCTCGGATGTCGGTTGACATATTAGGGACAAGCTGAGACCAATGCCGAAGCATGTTCAATATTGCTTTACGTCCACGGAAACCACAAGGCTCGTTAGGACGGACAGCCCAGGACGGCCACCTCGACTTTCACACAGCTCCTGAACTCTGTCACTGGGCAGAGGAGGTTGGCCTTTTATCAACCTGTTAAAGAGAGCGAGGGAGGGAGGGGGGGCGGGGAGGGGGGGGGGGGTGGCGTTCAAAAGGGGGGGGGGGGGGGGGGGAGAGTGAGAAAATGAGATAGAGAGAAAGGGGAAAATTAGTTCTCTGTAACACTTAATCACACCAGCTCCCACCGGGGTACCTAGGCTGAACGCAAAACAATCGTATCAACTTGGGTTCAGCAGCCAACAGGTATGGGACAGTCAGACCTACCCGTTGAGTGGTGCCCGGCCACCCGAGACCAAAGCTGCAATCTTTTAGCCATACGCTTAACCGAGTCCGGTGGCACCACTTCAAGATCTGCTAGTCTGCGGGTAGGCGATAGCCTGCACTGTGTGCGAACCTACACGTTGTCTCTGACGAACTGCCTGTGAGCGGGTAGGAACCGGATACACACAGCGAGGACACGGACTACCGGCTAGCACCAAGAGCAGTCACAGCTTAGGCTTCACTGTAGACTGGCTCGAAAACAACAGCCCAGTGTTACTGTTAGCCTTGTGAATTTGCGAGAACGTGTGGAAGCCGATGTGTAGGCACCATGTAAACTTGTGGTGAAATAAGGACAGAAGACAAAAAGTGGCTGAGGAGAAGTATAGCGGCGGAGAGGAACGGCGCTGGGGTGGCAGTGGCGGCAGCAGCCATGCGGAATTAACAAGCTCCGGTGTTTTCGGTTTCCAAGACTGACCAGTGAGAGTCGTGGGGAGCAGCGGTAGAGCGGAGTGGACAGTCCGACGTCATGGATGACACGCTCAGTATCGGGGACATTATCTGTCTCTACTCGGAGGAGAGGTCTGGGTTTATGTACTCCGCGCAAACCAGGTAAGCAAAGAGTGGGGGGGGGGGGGGGGGGGGGGGGGGTGTATGCTTGCGTAAATGTGTTGGTCAGTTGTGTGTGTGTATGTGTGTGTGTGTGTGTGTAGGTGATTATGGTGAGGAGGAGGGGGTGTCAATGCGTGAGTGTCTGCATGTGTGTCACTGTGTGTGTGTTACTCTGTATATGTGCCACTGTATCTGTGTTTGTGTGTGTGTCACTATGCGTGTTTGTATGTGTTTGCGAGCGCGCCCGCGCACGTTTGTGTATGGGACCTTTATCTATGGGACCTTTAAGCCTTTTATGCAAGTCTTTACCTGCAAAGAGATTATCTCGCTCAGTAGGTGGCGCCTTTTCAGTGCTGTCTGATCGCACTTTTCACGGTATGCAACGATGACCTGGCCTGCTTTGTCATATGATCGACATATCAAGTGGTCCCGCTTACAGCTTTGCGGCACAGCTCAAAACGAATACCAGGCTCATGCTTGTGTCAGTGAACGATTTTCATATCAGTAGGTGAGCAGATTCCGCTTCTCTGGTTTGGTTCAAGGTCTCCCCCTTCACTGAGCTGCAGGGCATTTCAGTCAATCAGTCAAGTGATCGTACAATATTTATATGGCACGAATTCACAATATGTAGCTATGCGATCTTTGGTATTATCTAGGGACAGTGTGTGTGTGGCGGGGGGGGGGGGGGGGGGGTGTGGTGTGTGTGTGTGGGGGGGGGGGGTATTATCTAGGGCCAGTGGCAAGCACCGGGGAATTATCTATGGGCAGCTGAAGTGGCGGTACAGTCCAGGGTGTGGGGGTAGGCCGGTGGTGACGAGTGCTGTGTATCTGTTATAACTTATAGAGGGAAATATTTAGGGACGTGTAGCCTGTTCAGTCAGTGTTCTGCCTGTTGCCTGTTCAGTGGGTAACTGCTGTGGGTGGGGAACGCGTCAATGCCGCCTGTTCAGTGGGTGAATGCCGTGGATGGGGAACACGTCAGTGACACCTGTTTAGTGGGTGAATGCAGTGGGTGGGGAAGGCGTCAGTGCCACCTGTTCAGTGGGTGAATGCAGTGGGTAGGGATCGCGTCAGTGCCACTTGTTCAGTGGGTGAATGCAGTGGGTAGGGATCGCGTCAGTGCCACCTGTTTAGTGTGTGAATGCAGTGTGTGGGGAAGGCGTCAGTGCCACCTGTTCAGTGACCAACAGCGGCAAAGAGGAGGAGGAGCAGGAGGAAAAGAAAGATAAAATAACACTTTCAAACAACGGGTTGTGACAGGCTGCCATTGCCCAGCAACACACACACACACACACACACACACACACACACACACACATGCTCGCGCACGCACACTCGCACGCACACACGCGCGCGCGCGTATACGCACGCACGCACACACACGCACGCACACGCACGCACGCACACACGCATGCAACACGCACCCACCCCCCTGCCCCACCACCATCACCACCACAAACAAAAGAACATAACGCTTATTTGTGTTTAAAAAAAGTTCAGACTTTGAAACCTCAACATTTCCAAGAAGTTCTTAGCTGGGGGGAAAAAGAAAAGAAAAAAAAGCAAGAGAAAGAAAAGCAAAAAAAAAGAAGAAAAGGGAAACATTGCATGAATAAAGAAAGAAAGGCAGAAAGAGTAAGTAAGTAAGTTGGTGTTTTACGCCCAGTCAACCGTACGGTTATATCAGGACGATAAGGCAGAAAGAAGAAAGGCAGGAATCGTTTTAGCACAGACAAACAAAACACCGTCCCACCCCCGAAAAGAAAAAGAAAAAATGAAGAAAACAACAACTTTCACTTTTAGTGATGAAATCGACAGATGCCTCGCCACGTGACGTGAGGGAAAAACACGTGACCACAGGCAATGATTGTGAACTTCTCACCTCCATCTTTGACCATCGCCATAAATTATTTTATTCTACTGTGCTCCCTGTGTCTTATATAACCTTCTCTCAGGATTAGTTCATTTCTGAGTAGGTGAGGAAGTAGAAGTCTCGGGATTTCTTCGTCTTCGAGTGAGATAGAAAGTCGTTTTCCATAATTTATAGGTCAGAGCAAAAAGTAGTCTCGGTCACAACAGTCCCACAAGCGAGATTTTCGGCGTGAGTCTGAGTAGGCTCTGGCTGGCCGAGACAAAGCAAAAATGGTGACCAAGTCCCTGTGGGACGCAATGAGGTTCTTTGGGGATTTTAACGTCCCGTCAACCGTGTAGGCTGACCTCAAGATCTGGGCTGCATTTAACATTATAGATAGCTTGTAACCTCTTGTAAAGTTTTGGAAATAATCTGTCTCTTTTTTGTTGTTGTTGCTATTGTTATATATCTGGATTTGAATTGTGAACACGTACAAATTTGCATATCAGTTAGATACGCCGCTCTGGCCACAACCGAAGTTTTAAGTGTAACTTATGATTTATTGGCTATTTATTTTATTTTGATTCTTCATTGCATCCTAGGAACCAATTCCAGACCTAAAATGAAGTAACGAGTCACTTCTCTTACAGTAGACACTTTTCATAACTAAATTCGTAAATTTACCGGCATCGATATCTAAAACTCCAACACAGTAGCTCTCCCTCCCCCAACCCTCCTGTGTCACTTGTGGTTGGGCATTGCACAGGGGAATACTTCCGGATGGATTCATATGGTGATACATTTCTACTGCGTATGCACTTAAATGTTCATTTTTCACAAAAGAAATTTATGTTTTGTGGTGTTGCTACATGTATGCTGCTTTTATTTTCTTCTCCTCCTCTTCTTCTTTTGTTGTTGTTGTTGTCTTTTCTTTCTTCACCGTTATTTTCTTTGTTCTTCTTCTTCGCCACTATTCATCTTCTTCTCCTCTGTCGTCATCATCATTCTTCTTCTTCGTCGTCTTTCTTTGTCTTGTTTGTTGTGTTCGTCTTCTTCTTCTCTCTCTCTCTCTCTCTCTCTCTCTCTCTCTCTCTCTCTCTCTCTCTCTCTCCTCTCTCTCTCTCTCTCTCTCTCTCTCTCTCTCTCTCTCTCTCTCCCTCTCTCTCTCTCTCCTCTCTCTCTCTCTCTCCCTCTCTCTCCTCTCTCTCTCTCTCTCTCTCTCTCTCTCTCTCTCTCTCTCTCTCTCTCTCTCTCTCTCTCTCTCTCCCTCTCTCTTTTTCTTTTCTTTTTTCTTCTTCTTTTTTTCCCGGTGTCGTCGACTTGCGTGCTTGTTTTTTTCGTTGTCGTCGTCGCTTTTGTTCTTTTACGTATCGTCTTTCTCGATCTTTTGCGTCGTCTTCATCATTCTTCTGTTCGCCGTCCATTATCCTTGTACATCTTGATGTTTAGTTTGTCGATGGTGGAATGTGGGAAGTACAGCTATGTCCAGTTTGTAGATGGTGGAATGTGGGAAGTACAGCTATGTTCAGTTTGTCGATGGTGGTATGTGGGAAGTACAGCTATGTCCAGTTTGTCGATGGTGGGATGTGGGAAGTACAGCTATGTTCAGTTTGTCGATGGTGGAATGTGGGAAATACAGCTATGTCCAGTTTGTCGATGATGGAATGTGGGAAGTACAGCTATGTTCAGTTTATCGATGGTGGTATGTGGGAAGTACAGCTATGTCCAATTTGTCGATGGTGAAATGTGGGAAGTACAGCTATGTTCAATTTGTCGATGGCGGAATGTGGGAAGTGCAGCTATGTCCAGTTTGTCGACGGTGAAATATGAGAGGTACAGTTATGTTCAGTTTGTCGATGGTGGAATGTGGGAAGTACAGCTATGTTCAGTTTGTCGACGGTGGAATATGGGAAGTACAGCTATGTTCAATTTGTCGATGGTGGTATGTGGGAAGTACAGCTATGTTCAGTTTGTCGATGGTGGAATTTGGTATGTACAGCTATGTCGACCGTGCGATGTGGGAATATTAGTGGTCTTTCTTTGATGGTTACGGACTGAAAATGATTTCTTTCCGGTCATGATCACCGCTGAGCCACTGATGCGCGAAACCGGTCTGGCTAGGGATCAATTTTTGTTTGTTAAATCAGACTTTTCCAGGTTCAATTCTTTTGCTAGTCACTCCTATGGTAATACGCCCTTGTTTTCGGGGGCTAGGTGCAATTATGCTAGATGCAATCAATCCTATAGGAAATAGGATTGATTGCAATCAATCCTATAGGAAATAGGATTGATTGCACCTAGCATAAGCATTCAATCGGACCCGGAAAGGGCCTTATGCTCCAAGTAGGCTCTCGGCTCCGAAAGGAACAGTTTTCTTCTTCTCTCTTTTTTGTGTGTGTGTGTGTGTGTGTGTGTGTGTGTGTGTGTGTGTGTGTGTGTGTGTGTGTGTGTGTGTGTGTGTGTGTGTGTGTGTGTGTGTGTGCGCGCGCGTGCGAATAGAGTAAAGGATATCTTTTACCCACTCGCTATACAAGCTAAAAAGAGTGCGTTCTTATCTGATGCAGCTAAATCTAGTTCTTCCCCTTTCTTAGGCGCGCTTTCATTATCTCTCTTTATATAAATTATGTAAAAAATTGTCTATGTATGTGTATATATATATTATACAATTATTGGCATAATTACTTGATTCTGGCCTTTCTTTCTTTTTTAATGCCTCCCCCCCCCCCCCCTCCTTTTTTTCCTTCCCCACTACGAACAAATATTTAAGAACCTAGTAGCCCAGTTAATTACCTGCCTGCCTGCTTACCTACTGACCAACAAACAACCAATTAACCGACCAACCGAATGAAAAAACACCGTCGAAGACAATGCTTGTTGTCACAGTATACTGCTGGCTAAAGTGTTTACAGTCGGCCTGGTGAGTAAAGTGCTCTTCGCCAGCCCATGAAAATATGGCCGAAAGCACAGAAAGCTGACACGGGGGTCACACATGAGTCACTGGTATGTCAGCAACACGGCTTTAAGGGGACACGAGGAGGAGACGGAAGTAGGCCTGAAAACGTAGGAAATGTACAGATCGCTTCGTTTGCTTGTTCTTTCAATATTTATGCAGAGTACCTTTTTTGCTTCGAATTTGAGCTCCTCAGGAAGCAGCTGTACTGGCTCGATCTTTACCAAGGAAGAGCAGAAAAAGGTTGAATCGTGACATATTTTTGCAGGGCGAACAGTCGGGACGGGGGGGGGGGGGGGGGGGGGGGGGGGGGGGGGCGGGGGGGGGGGGGGGACACAGAAGGAAACATGGGGGGGGGGCGGGGACGCATAATTCTAATGTAGGTCTTGGTGTTGGAGTTGTGATATTGCTGTTGTTACAAACAAACAAAACAACAACTGAAAGTGTTGGTACATTTGAATTAGTTGTTCCGCAGTTGCGTCGTCGTCATCGTCGTTAAAGAATTAATTAGGCGGGGAATATTCGTCGAAACTTTCCTCCAAATCCTTTCATGCGAGGAAAAAGCCAGTACCACCACCATGTTTGTTTTCCGTGTCGTGAGTATCTCTTGCGACCTTACCCTTCCTCGTTCAGTTACGATGTACCCGCCTTTTTCTGGAATCATTGAACTGTCACCAACTTTGTCTATCGATTGTTGCGGGGACTGGCGGCAATGGTGTGATAAGACAAGCGAGAGTTATTCAGAGGCTGCTTAGCCGGGCTTTCCGTACGTAGTCTGCGTACAGCCTTATTTTTCATGGACCTACGTACAGACTTTTCATGGACAGCCTACGTACAGCCTTTTCGTGGACCTGCGTAGAACCTTTTCATGGACATACGTACAACTTTTTCATGCACCTGCGTACAGCCTTTTCATGGACCTCCGTACAGCCTTTTCATGGACGATGGATCATGGACCTGCTACAGCCTTTTCATGGTCCTGCTACAGCCTTTTCATGGACTTACGTACATCCTTTTCATATACCTGCGTACAGCCTTTTCATATACCTGCGTACAGCCTTTTCATGGACGATGGATCATGGACCTGCTACAGCCTTTTCATGGTCCTGCTACAGCCTTTTCATGGACTTACGTACATCCTTTTCATATACCTGCGTACAGCCTTTTCATATACCTGCGTACAGCCTTTTCATGGACCTACGTACAGACATTTTCATGGACCTGCGAACAGCCTTTTGATGGACCTGCGTACAACCTTTTGATGGACATACGTACAACTTTTTCATGGACCTGCGTACAGCCTTTTCATGGACCTACGTACAGCCTTTTCATGGACCTACATACAGCCTTTTCATGGACATACGGGCACCCTTTTCGTGGACCTGCGTACAGCCTTTTCATATACCTACGTACAGCCTTTTCATGGACCTACGTACAGCCTTTTCATGGACCTGCGTATAGCCTTTTCATGGACCTACGTACAGGCGTTTTCATGGACTTACATACAGCCTTTTCATGGACCTACGTGCACCCTTTTCATGGACCTGCGTACAGGCTTTTCATGGACCTGCATACAGCCTTTTCATGGACCTGCGTGAACCGTTTTCATGGACGTACGTGCACCCTTTTCATGGACCTGCATACAGCATTTTCATGGGCTTACGTACAGCCTTTTCATGGACTTACGTACACCCTTTTTGTACTTACGTACAAAAAAAAATTCATAGACGATAGATCCTGGACAAGTATACAGCCTTTTCGTGGACATGTATACAGCCTTTTTACGGACGACGGATCATGGACCTTTATGGATAATAGATCTGCCTTATTGACGCTTTGTTTGCCACCGGTGTCCTTTATTGTGTCGTTGCTTTTGGGCTTTCAGCGTTTTACCGTAGCTGGGAAATTCAGTACAGATCTGTTGCGAAATACTCCGTTCTGGCTGTATATTTGTGTTAGTTTCTTTTAAAGGTACTTCTTGTCAAACAGTGAAGCGTCACCGAGCTCGACATAACGATATTATGTGCGAGACAAAACATACAAAAGATTGAGAACCCCTGAATTTGAACTCGTCATTCTGGGCGTCTTCTACGCTTGGGGAAAGGAGGGGTGGGGCAGGTAGGTCATGGCCGGTTGGCCATACGCCTAGGACCGGTACTCTGTAATCCCGTGGCGATTAAAGTTCGACTCGTGGTCGAGGCAGGGTGAAAGCCTTGTTCAGTTCTCCCGAGCCAACACTTGTGCAGTTTCAGACTCGTCAGTGCCGTCTCGCCTTCGTGCCATACGCACAGCACGAATTAAGATCGCCGCGCACGTCAAACACGCGTCTACCTTTCATTACCAACTCTAGCGGCTGGTGGTATGAAAATACAAACCTATAAGTGATAATGGTAGCAGGTGATTGTGGCTATACGCCCAGTGGATGACAAGTGAGAACGCCAGGCCAGCGAACAACACAGTTATTTCAGTGCAACTGTGGGGCGGGTAACTCCTTTAAATGACCTGCATCCACCTAGCTGCTAACACTACAGCGGCGTCTGAAAACCATTACCGGAGTGGCCAGTGTGCGGGGCTGATGGCCATTGTCCGTGGCCACTTTGACTCGTGTTTGAGTCCATACTGCTAAGCCCTTGTTGACAAAAAACACCGATCTTTCATCTTTGTTGCCAAGTCAGCATGGAGTCAGTCACGGCCATCGCAATGAGGGCACTGCGGATGCGAAGTTTGGGTCCCTTCAGCTGCGGAGAACCTGCAACTGTCAACGGTTTTCTCATGTAACCCTTTCACTGCTAACAGCTTGACAGTTTGGTGTAGCTGTGATGAACAAAAACAAGCAGAGCTATGGCGTTTCCTGAAGAAACAAATTGTCAGTGGTAGTCAGGGCAATGAAAATATTAACTCTTTCCCTGCCAAGGAATTTGTGCCGCTGCTGCAACTCCTTCAAAAAGCAAGGTCCCAGAGGGGATCAGCCAGCCAGCACCCTTTCCACCCCACCCCACCCTTTAAATTTGTTTTTATAACTATGCTTTTCCAGAGCGTACATTAGACGTCAGAATTCTCCAGAGCTACATAAGGCGTCAGACTTCTCCAGAGCTACATAAGGCGTCAGAATTCTCCAGAGCTACATAAGGCGTCAGAATTCTCCAGAGCATACATAAGGCGTCAAAATTCTCGAGAACATACATCAGGCGTCAGAACTTTCCTTAGCATAGGCTACATACGACGTCAGAATTCTCCAGAGCATATATAAGACGTC
>JABMCL010003793.1:227500-342500 GCA_018857735.1 Alviniconcha marisindica
ATGACTAAAATTGATTCAGAGTTCAGGAGCTGTGTGAAAGTCAAGGTGGCCACCTGGGCTCCCCGTCCTAATGAACGTTATGGTTTCTGTGGACGTAAGGCAACACTGAACCATGCACACGCATTGGTCACAGTTTGTCCCTAATATGTCAGCCCGACATTTGAGGACATTAAACTCCACATGATCATCATAAAATTGATTCAATCTGCTGTCTGTCCATCTAGTGTCTGTCTGTCGCTCATAGGCAACTGCGTAACATCTTAATACTTGTGTAATAAAGTTATGAGTTTCTCTCTTCTTGCCTGACTCTCTCTTTTTTGACTGAATTAGCAAGTACTAGTTGTTAGACATATTTTGACTGAACCTAATTACAAACTACAATTTTTGTGAAATACAGTTTTCGACTATCTCTCTCTCTGTCTCCCCCACCGCCCAAGCTAGAACATTGGACTAAGGGCCTGTTAATATTATTTTGCAGATGATAACTGTATTTCGTGTGCGTGTTTGAATGGGTCTGTAAGCGGTGAGAACTTGTCGCGCGATTCCTGCGTGCGTGTTGTGTGTGTGTGTGTGTGTGTGTGTGTGTGTGTGTGTGTGTGTGTGTGTGTGTGTGTGTGTGTGTGTGTGTGTGTGTGTGTGTGAGAGAGAGAGAGAGAGAGAGAGAGAGAAGAGGAGAGAGAAGAGAGAGAGAGAGAGAGAGAGAGAGAGAGAGAGAGAGAGAACATTTTGTTAAGTGTATCAGTTGCACTTTGATTTCACCCCATTGTTATGGACTTTGTTTGAAGCAATAAAGATTAAAAGTCTCTCTCTCTCAGTCTGCCTCATTCCACCACCACCCCTCTCTCTCTCTCTCAATGCCTGCCTGTCCGCCTACCTGTCTGTCACTGAATTTGATCGCGACTAGCAACGCCTTTTGTAGACCTTCACACTTGCTGGTCAGTGGCACTGGGGCAATAAATTTGATATCTTACCTTAACCCAAGCCTAACCCCAACCCACTGAGAATTTTTATCTCAGTGGTTTTACGCTACTAAGTGACGATATGTTCATACGAGTTCGTATAATAAATAAACTACTTCTTCCTGTCAAGGACTAGGGTCTGTCCGAGCGTTGCAAGTCGTGCAGCGCTGTGTGTTTAAAAGGTGGTGAATCTACGAGTCAGCGCCGTTAGGGCAAAGCTTATAAACACAAAAGCTTGTATATTTATAATCTTAATGTCAGCCCGACATCCGAGGACATTAAGCCCCATACCATCATCATTTATCATCTTTGGTTAGGGGACGGCACGAGGGACGACAATGAACTAGTAGTAGGCTATAGACTGCGTACTGCAGGCTGAATTCCGAGGGGAGAATCTCTGACTGCTTCTTGGCGGAAGGGGACCTTTATTTCTGCGCCCACGGCACCCTACAGCCGGAGTGTAGGCTGGGAGCCGGAAGAACAGCGGGTGAAATCCATTGACCTTCGTCCTGTCCATGGCGAAGTCACAGTGGGTTGCTCCAGGTCCCAGCATCGGTTTACAACATGCCGGAAGGCGAGGCTTGGTGCGCGCGGGTTGCTCAGTCCAGAGATACTACAGTGTAGTGTCTCTGCTTAGTCCAACCAGCCACACTACACTACACACTGCTGTAGTGTCTCTGGTCCAGCCAAGAAGGGTACGCTAGCTAGTCCATGCAACTTTGATTAATTCTGACTGGATTAGCGGTACGACTCTCCGGCTGTGGCTGATAGCACGGAAATCCTGTCACGTGACCCGCAGCTGCTGACATCAATCACTGATCAATGACTGAGTTGAAGGGGCCGGGGTGGGAGGAGGGAGGTGGGGGTGTGGAGGGAATGTTGTTATACTTTTTAAGCGCCGAGTTGTCTCAGGAGAGTTACTAAGATGGACCGCGATCCTGAGGTGGGGTGGAACCATACCTAACGCTACAGTGTCACCAAAGCCCGTCTATTTTAAGAGCTAGATGGGCTTTGCGAGTGTCACCACCGGCATGATTCTGCATTAAGAATAGGTGGGAAGGGGCGTGATCCATTTTAATGTTCTATTTATTAGTGAGGGGCAAAGTCACAAGACAATGTCCACAAACCACAACGTCCGAAGAAAAAGAAGACCCCAGCTCGAACCGAAGCCCTTCTTACGACTTTAATTGGTTGGATCTGCAGTCCTGGTCGCGGCAGGGTGTGGGACTTTCCGGATTGTCAGTTCTTCCCAGACACAACCACTGAAAGAGGGCCTGTAACGCCTGTGTAGACCAGCCAGTGCCTGACACACTAAGAAGACAGTCCTGAGCAGAGTCGCCGGCAGCGCAGAATAAATCAGCAAGCACTAGACTGAGGTATCAAAGTCTTCAGAGTGTTGAATTCGGACACTATACGGAGTAAGTAAGTAAGTAACTTTGTGTCTTTTACGCCCAGTCAACCATTGCGGTTATATCAGGGCGAACACACTATACGAAAGAAGAAGAAGAAAAGTATAAGACATTTACGCGCGGAAACACACACTGACATGACACATGAAAGCCAGCAGCAGAACCATTCCCAAACGATGAGCCAAGCTGAGCACCACAATCGAACGTGGTCACCAAATGACTGGGTGGCCGTTACGCCCGCCCTCAGATCAGTTTCTCCGGAGTCAAATTCTGTGCAGACCCTACAAAAGTCCTTTGGGTGAGACTATAAACCGAGGTCCCCAGTGTACACACGCATTCAAAAAGACCACATACGCATGTTAAATGTCCTGTAGTCCATGTCAGAGTTCGGTGGATCATGAAAACATCAGAATAAATCGGCATGCACTAGAGGTATCAGTCTTCAGAGTTGAATTCGGACACTAATACGGCGGAGTAAGTAAGTAACTTGGTGTTTTACGCCCAGTCAACCATTGCGGTTACATCAAGGCGAACACACTATACGGAAGAAGAAGAAGAAAAGTATAAGACAATTACGCGCGGAAACACACACTGACATAACACATGAAAGCCAGCAGCAGAACTATTCCCAAACGATGCCTGTGGATACAGGGATAAAAATTTAAGCAGTTTCCCGGGCTGCTTTGGTGGTCAATGAAGTGAAGACATTCCCCGAACTTTTTATCCTGTCCCCTCCCCCCGTCCCTAATAAGCCTTAAGGTTTCTGTGGACGTTAAGCATCATGTTTACTACGGAGGTCATGCGGACTGACTGAGCCCCCCCCCCCGTTTGGCCCAGCGGTAAGACCACGTAAGCAGGACCTCGGTTAGAAGGACGGTTCAGGCGATTCCGCCTCGGCTCTCCTTTCTCTTCAAAAGCTGTGGTATATGGACACTGTCTTTTGACTGTGCCGTCACAATTAAGGAAACATTAAAATGGCTTACACCGCTACCCTGATCTGCAGAAAGCAGTGTGGTTGTTGCAGTGTAGTGTCAGGTATTGCCTCTCCCTCTTCCGCCACCTCCTGGGATCTCGGTTTCCGCCATTGAGTACCGTCCTCTTCGGAGACAACTGTCGGCTTTAGTCGGGTTTAACTTACTTGACCAAAATCAAACCAAAAAGGTCAATTCAGTTAATGGAATGTGTCAGTTTTGGCACTGTCTCTGAAATAACTGAATTACAACTGCAGTGAATAATTCGACTTATTCACTGGTTCAGTTCACTCGAACATCATACTAGAGTTTACATATCCTGGCATGGGAAAAGTTGAAGCTGACTGAAAGATCGGAGTTCGGTGGATATTAGAAAGGTAGACGCAGGGACCAAGCAATACTGATTAAAGTTACGTTCTTTGTAACTTCTCCGACTGATCAGGCTACTCATTATTTTTTGTCTCGAAAGCTAGCCTGGACTGAACTACGGATTCTCAGTCGCCGGCTCAGACTCAGTGACTCCGGCAGAGCCGGGCGACTTTACCGCTGGTGAATTTCTCATTTCAGTCTGTCTTCGCGACTGAAGCAAAGAAAAACTGAGAAGACAACGATGAAGTGATGTTTAATGTCCTCAGATGTCGGCTGACATATTAGGGACAAGCTGTGACCAATGCCGAAGCATGGTTCAATATAGTTTTGCGTCCACGGAAACCATAAGGCTCGTTAGGACGGACAGCCCAGGACGGCCACCTCGACTCTCACACAGCTCCTGAACTATGAGAAGACAACGACGAAGAAGTTGGAAGAAGTAGACGAGGCCGGGGGGGAAGCAAAGAAAAAAACCGGTAATCTTTACACCGCACTGGTCACTATAGGTCACGACTAGTTAGGGCAAAAGAACCATGCATAAAAAGATTGAAGAACTGACAAAAAACAAAAACAAAAAAGACAAAAAAAGAAAGAAAGAAGGGAGTCAGTACGGCCGAGAACGAGCGCGACAGCCGATTTGAGAGGCGATGAAGAAAGAACTGAATGCACAAACTATTAAAAAAAACGAGTCAGATTCAGTACGAACCATACGCAGGCGGTCCGTCGTGCCAGTAAACACCACCCAAAATAACTTTTAAAACGGTCCAGGAATTTCCGACCGTCTCTTTGGATTTTACCCACTCATGGACTGCAGCAGACGGCGTGTGCCGGAATGGATTGCAGCAGACGACATGTGCCGGAATGGACTGCAGCAGACGACATGTACAGTTTCCGGTCTACCGAAAGGTGGAGACGCGCGGCCATTGCGAATGTCGTCTGCTTCTTCTTTTTCTTAACACATAAACGGTTAAAAAGAACGCCCGTTTAATATGAAAATACAAAACATGTGCAAATATTCTGGGAATTAGTCCCCTTTACAAAGCCACAAAACAACAGATAAAAGGTGATAAATGAAAATATTGTACTTATCTGGTTACGGTCTCAAGTGTTGAATTCTTGAAAAGATTATGACTGGAAAGTGGAAAATGAACGAGAATGGAACAATTCTTCCAGACACTCCAGGTTTAATGGATACACACCGCAACCAGATAAGAACAATATATTCATTTATCAAAGTTTAATTGTTGTTGTTGTCTTTGAAAAAGGAGCTTACCCCGAAAAATCGCACATGGTATTGTCATATCAAATTGACGATATCTTTGAACATTTATGTAAAAAACGCTTCCGCCATTCTTTTGTACACATTTAATAATGACTTATTTGACTGTATTTTATGTTTCAGCAATTATCACAATGAGGTTGCTGTTGGCTTGAACCAAGATAGAATACGACCGCCAGTAGCAGACCAACACAGTGAGTTCTGCTTTGATAATATAAAATACAATGTGCAAGTGGAAATTGATTGTTTGATTGTTTTGACAGTGGAATCAGTTGTATTTTTTCTTTTGCCAAACACCAACACAAAATTACTGTTTGTCATGAACTGTGAATGGATTTTGGTTGGCAATGTGTGAATTCATGAAACTGTTATTTGTGTTTGACTCTTTCACTGTTTCAGGTGACAATATTAAAAATTATATTTAATATAAATTTATATAATCTTTTTTAAAATAAATAAATATAATACAGCTCTTGAATTAATACAGAATACAGAAATGACCGAATCAGAGAATGAATAGTGAATACATTTGCCTCAAGTGAAAAATGTATTTTTAAAAACAAGATACTATATTATTTTTAATTTATTGCAGTTATTGCCTTTGAAGTCAGCACTGCAAACCGCTACAAACTGAACAAAAAATATCAGAAACTCAAAGTACAGTCAGACGCAGACATAGACAACTTGCGGTTGAAGAACTCTGTTGCACAAGCAAAAGTAAGTATCAGCTTTCTTCATTTGACACCCAAGGATTGCTTTGCTGGTTCATGGTGCAGAACTATTGACTGTGTTGTGTGCATAGCTGTGAGCCAGCTTTTTCTTTGATTAGCTGACTTGTATTTATTCATGATACAGAACTGATTCAACTGTTGGTGGGTATATAGTGTGCATAGCTATGACAGTATGAGCCAGCTTTTACTTGTGACTAGCAGACTTGTGCTTCAGACTGAAATAGGGGACTTTTGAATGTGCAATTTGTCCTGAGATGACCCTGTTCAGTTGACAGGACATTAAAATCCAAGTACCAACTGACTGACTTCATCGCATCTTGAGCTGGTCCTGATTAGAGGCTGCTAACATTGTCGTTATTGGCATCTTAACTCATTGTATCTGGCCAGAACATTTTTATTGTGTCTGGCCAGAATATTTTTTATTGTCTGGCCAGAACTAGACATTTTCATTGTCTCTGGCCAAAATGTTTTTATTGTCTCTGGCCAGAAAATGTTTCATGTCTCTACCCAGAAATTTTTTCATGTCTCTGGCCAGAACGTTGGGGCTGTGGCGGAATGTTTGTTGTGTTCGGAGCCCTGTGTCAGGATTACTTTAACTTTATAGCCAATGTAATCTTCATGACATGACAGACTCCGTTACTGGAAGCCTTGAAGTCATTGTGTGACTGCCAGAGTGGTAGGTAACACTGCACTTGTAATGTATACATGTATGACATTATGTACAGGCATGGGGAAATGGTTGCTCATGCTATACCTTCTCAGCCAGCATTTGGTGAACCTCAGGGTTTTAGCTGAGAAACGAATGTCCTAAGGACAGCACATTTAACCCCCCACTCCGAGACTAAAAGGAGAAGGGTGTGGGGGTGTTAGTGCCTGAAGTATGATTTGAACTTGCAACCTCTGTATCGTGAGTCAAAAGCCTTACCAGAGGACCTCCTCATATACTTGTGTAAGTTGTTTCTAATGGGTCGCTGTGTTGCAGATCGCAGCAGATGCAGAGCAGGAAGACAATGCCTTGGAACAGAAGAGGAATCAGGGAAAGAAAGTTCTGTATGGACACACAGTGCAGGTAATCTGGATACCTAAATATATATCTATATACCTTGACCAAAGACCACTGTTGCTGGATTGTTCACTGTACTTATGAAATAATAGTAATGATGACAGAAATAAGTGCAATGATGATAAAAAGAATGACTATGTACCCATCATAATCACCTCGTTATAATTTTTATCAGGTGAGTCCTAAGTGTGTGGGGGGGCGGGGAGTTGGGACATACTGGATGTGCAAGTTACTGCTCTGCTACAGCAGAACTCTGATGACAGCAACAGTGGTCTTAAGAGAGGGGTCTTCATTGGTTAGGGGTGCACTGACATGAAGCTATGGGGAAAGGTTTCTGGCAAAGTGGTTTGATACATTTTTGACAAAGTGGTCTGAAGAGGGGTGGTCATTAGTATATTTACTGGACAGAAATGCATTCACTATTCTGTAAAGGAAATTGAGAAACTGTATGACTGGACCTTTATGTTAGAGAAATTGAGAAACTATGTGACTGGACTTTTATGTTAGAGAACATGAGAAACTGTGACTGGACCTTTATGTTAGAGAGGGAGGCAAACCTGCAACTCCTACCTCCTTCCTTGAAAATGTCCTGTCAGCATCGCATTTTACTCCCCGTAACAAGAATCTGACAGTAGCATTGGTGATGAGTTCCCTTGGCTGCAAGGTGCAAGCTCTAATCAGTTGAGCTAGTGACCAACACTTGTGTATTGATTTGACAGTATTTCACAATACCCTGGGCCCAGCAGCAAACTTTTCACTGGCTTTGTCACTATGCTAGTCTTTTGTTTGAAATTTGTTTAGCTTGTGTTTGCATACGCACAGAAATGCAGTTGTGGTGTGGTTATGTATTTTTCAAAGCTATTGTTGTGGTGTGGCATTTGGTGTATATATATGTGTTTTTTCAAAGCAGTTGTGGTGTGACATTTGGTATATATATATATATATATATATATATATATATATATATATGCATTTTTTTCAAAGCATCAATTTCTGCCATACCCCATTGCTTATTTCAGTGAGTTACGTAAACAGACATTTTGCATTTACATCCAGTGACATTCTGTTTGAATCAATATTTGCTGATATTTTCCTCACAGTGTGTATTAATAATTGAAAAAAGTTATGAAAAGCAAACAGGCACAAGATGAAAGAGTTAAGAAAACACCATAAGAACAAGCAAACAAGCCTTAAAAGCATACCAGCAGGTACAACAAAGAAAATACATGGTTAAAAATGTGAACAGCACAGGAACAAAGCTCAACATTTTTCTGAATTTCTTTCTTTACTATTACTCAGCATTGCATTGCTATCAATTGTTGTTTCAGTTGCGGCACTTGTTTACAAACAAATATATCCATGTCAGCACAACAAAGACATCACGGACAGAATCCAACAACATGGCGGTAAGTGTGTGTGTGTGTGTGTGTGTGTGTGTGTGTTGTGTGTGTGTGTGTGTGTGTGTGAATATGATGACAAAAGTACATCCACATAAAAGTGAAATCAGAAGTATCTGTACTTGCGTGTTCACATGTTTTCACATTTCATTAAGAGATTAAATCACATTTCCATTTTTATTGATGTTCAAAATTGCTGTTTTCCGTTGTACATTAAACCTAACCATTCCAAATCATAGTCTGTCAGGCAGACTCCCCTAAATCTGCCTACAGACCATTTTCAACAGTGGATTGGAACTGCACAGAGATAAAGACAGGTTAAGCTGATCAGTGGATCTTGCAGTTGGCCAAGGTCTCCTTTCTCTACAGAAAGGCAGTTGAAGGAGTGAAAGCCGCAGGCAGAGCTCAGACAGAAGTGGGCAGTTTGATGTGTTTGTGTTTTCAGGCAGAGCTGAGACAGAAGTGGGTAATTTGATGTGTTTGTGTTTTCAGGTGGAGCTGCAGGCAGACAACGCCAAGCATGCACAGTTCAGAATCATGCCTCGCTACAAAGTCAAAGCAGAGGGTGATGTGGTGTGTATGCTGTAGTCACTACCATGCTCCTCAGTACAAATGCTTCTGTATTTGAGTTGGAAGTAGTGGGAAAGTGTGGTGTAGATATTGCATTTTTGGAATATAAAACCTGTTGTAACTGTGCTTCATTGTGTGTAATTTTGAGATAGTCTCTTTAGACCTGTTTTTGTCTGTTTGCTTTATTTCCTAACATGTTTGTTAGATATCACCAGCATCAGAACAAATAACACATTTCAGTCTGTTAGGTTTGTTAGGTAACACCAGCAACAGAACAAACATTTCAGTTTGTTAGGTATCACCAGCAACAGAGCAAACATGTCAGTTTGTTAGGTGTTACCAGCAACAGAAAAAACAACACATTCCAGTTTGTTATCTGTCACCAGCAATTCAGCAAACAACACATTTCAGTTTGCTAGGTGTCACCAGTGACAGAACAAACAACACGTTTCAGTTTGTTAGGTGTCACCAGCAACAGAAATAACACATTTCAGTTTGAGGTGTCACCAGTGACAGAACAAACAACACAGTTCAGTTTGTTAGGTGTCACCAGCAACAGAACAAACAACATATCTCAGTTTGTTAGATGTCACCAGTGACAGAACAAACAGCACATTTTAGTTTGTTAGATGTCACCAGCAACAGAACAAACAACACACTGTAGTTTGTTAGATGTCACCAGCAACAGAACAAACAACACATCTCAGTTTGTTAGCTGTGTCACTGACAGAACAAACAACACATCTCAGTTTGTTAGATGTCACTAGTGACAGAACAGACAAAAAGCACAGTACATTTAGCTCACCAAAGGTAGAACAAAGAAGATGAAAATTGTTGGAACTGACTAAAAACAGAATGCTTTAATACTTTAACTGTTGTTTAAAATATATTTTTTACATTATTTTCTGTACTGCAGTTATAGAAAGTAGTTATTTAAAACAATGATGTACTGTCATTTTGTGAAATATGTTCTACAGGCATATCCTGTGCTTGAGTCAACTCTGTGGACAGTAGAACCTTTTGAGGACAGAGTGGTTAGGGCCATCCAAATTATCTTTTTCTGAACAAAATGTCTCAAACAGAAGTACAAGGAAAACAGAATGGATTTTTCAGTCATTGTGTCTAAAAGAATTATTTGTTTCAAATAAATTCATCTGAGGAAGATTCCACTGTATATGCTGGATGAGCAGGACACTTATTTATCCTTGTGCTTGTACCTGTGGTCTACCTTTACAGGTACAAGTGGACGATCAGATAGTGCTGGAAAGTGTAAAGTCTACTGGTCAGTTTCTTCATGTTGGTCAGAAACCAATGGGTCAACAGTCGGTCTACCATCAGAGGTAAAGTTTATTTTATTTTATTCTGGAGTCACCATTTTTCTTCTTCTCAAGACATAGAGAAACTGTACAAGTAAATCAGGGGCAGATGCATGACCAAATTATGTGTTATGAGAAAAGGTGTTTTCTGAAAAGAAAAGAAATATTGAAAATAAAGGGTGTGTAAGTATGCCTCAAAGAAGTAGAGATAGAGAGAAAGAGAGAGAGAGAGAGACCGACAGACAGACCGACCGACCGACCGACAGACAGACAGAGAAGTGAGTGTGTTCATGTGTGTGTGTGTGTGTGTGTGTGTGTGTGTTTGTGTGTTGGCAGATCAGTACATATTATTTTATTTTATTAAAATAGCAAATATTTAATTCATTACTAGCTTACTGAGGGAATCACCTGTTGCTAATTCTGAACTTTTTGTCGCTTTCAGTTTTGAATTGAATTTGTCTGTACGGCAATCTGGCTTCACCCTGTATCGCAAATACAAACCCTCTGCTGATGATGAAAGCAAAATCAAGGTATGCAAGCACAATATTTCTTAATGGCTTCACCGTTAATGGCTTAATGGCTTCACTCTGCAATGCAACTACAAACCCTCTGCTCACAATGAAAGAGATCAAGGTACCTGTGCACAATATTTCTTAATGGCTTCACCCTGTGTCGCAAATACAAACCTGCTGATGATGAAAGCATGATCAGGGTTTATCTGCACAATATTTCTTCATCTCTTTTTACATTTTATTTTCATATTTATGACTGTTTTTTGTTTTGTTTTTCCTGTTTAGAATTTTGTGACTAGATGCAAACAAAACTGGTCATATAATATGTGCATGCAATTGTTCATTTTTATGATTTTTGGAGTGGGATTAGGGCCTTCTAACATTCAGTATAAATTCTGGGACTGAATGAATCAAATGGCCAGCCAAACAACCAGTCTGTCAGTCAAATCAATTGGTTAGGTAAACATCAAACTGATCAATCAGGCAATCAGATAAACATCAAACTGATCAATCAGGCAATCAGATAAACATCAAACTGATCAATCAGGCAATCAGATAACATTAAACTAATTGATCAGTCAGGCAATTGGATAAACATCAAACTGATCAATCAGTCAAGTGTCAAATTGGTCAATCATTTAACCATGTAAGCATCAAACCAGTCAATTGATCAGGTGAGCATTAAGCAATTTTTCAGTCAAGCAAACAGATAAACAACAAAGCAATGAATCAGTCAAACAATAATCGCTCAAATGGTCAGCAGTATTCTGACAACATTATGCTAAATTATTGGAAATTAGGTAAGCAACTGACCAACACACCAGTCAACCAGTCTGTTGCAGTGTCAGTGCCAAAACAAGCGGCCAATGGTTGTTTAGTGGCAAAGAAATGCAGTACATGTGAAAGCATTGCTTGATTATGGCTGCACATGGTACTTGCCCAGAAACACTACAGTAGAGGGTGGAGAAGTGAGTATCAAATTTGATACACCCAGTACTGGAGAGTTAATCACAGCAACATAGTAGCTGGGGTTTATGTTGGTTAGGTTAAGATAGTGTACTGAAAAGAGAGGGGGAAAAAAAGCAAAAGAATTAAGTGGCATTATGATTGTCTACTGTCAGGTGGGTGACCCGGTGCGGTTCTACCACAAGGAGATGGAGGCGTACCTGGTTGCTGAGGGACTTTTCGATGATGAACTCATAGAGGATGGTCAGTTTTATTTTTCTTCCCAGTCCCTCACCCCGTTTCCCATCCCACTGCTTTAGAGTCTTGAAAATAAGTGCTCATACGCATTTTATCTATCTCTTCGGGTGTAACGATGATTTGTAACTATAATCATATTGCTCACTTTACCTATGGCTCTCTAGTGGACTAAGACTTGTATGTTTTGACCAGTTCATCTTCAGCTGATTATGCAGCGTTGATCTGTTGATGTGTTGATTTGTACCGTTCTTCTCCGTTCATTGGGTGGCTTAATTTGGGCATGGTGTTGATCTGTTGACTTGGGTTTTGTTGCTTTGTTCAAAAGTGCTGCTTTGTTCATTTTTGTGATGGTGTAAGGCTGATGTGTCAAATTAATACTGTTGCTCAGTTCACCTGCGGCTGCGCCCAGTGGACCAGAACAAACCCAAAACAATGTTCCCCAGCAGCTCGGCTGTGACGTACTGGCAGATAGAGCTTCAGGATGGTCCTGTGGGAGGTAGGTGATGTACTGGCTGATACAGCTTCAGGATGGTCTTGTGGGAAGTGGGTGATGCACTGGCAGATAGAGCTTCAGGACAGTCCTGTGGGAAGTAGGTGATGCACTGGCAGATAGAGCTTCAGGACAGTTCTGTGGGAGGCAGGCTCTGTCACAACATGTCTTCTGGTGCAAAGTGCTTTTGAACAAGTGTCTGTGTAAAGTTGGGGGCTTCATGTTCTGCCAAGAATAATTGCGTTTGTGGTTCATTCCACTTATTTCAAAGTGCACCAAGCTTGCCTCATCAACTGAGCGCATTGTCTGATCTCTGGGTTGTGTGTCGGATGCTAGGTTTGGCCTGTGAGAACAAATCAAATCAATTGATTGTCAGCTATGCTCTTTCAAATTAAATAAATGAATAAATAGGTAAATGAACAGGAAAGAAGGCCAAGAAAAGATGGAATCTGTAAAAAAAAAAAAAAACTGTTGCAATCATGTTGTCTACATTGTTTTTTCTTTTGGTGTTATTCTGTTATTACAAATAAAGTTGCTGTTGCTTACAGGGGGCATACTAAAGTGGGAACAACAGTGCCGCATTGTTCACATGTGCACACGGCGCTACCTGGCCGTCAACAAAAAAGGGGAGGTCACCCTCATCGCAGACAATGATGATCCATGCACAATGTTCCGTCTTCACGCTGTCATCAGGGTACTACTGTTGGCTCTTTATGATCTTGAACTTCACTGTCTAGGAAGTAGAAGATTCACAGTAATGTACAGTTTAAATTAATCATAATAACTCTTTCACTATCAACATTGACAATTTTTCTAGGATTAACATGGACTTAATGTGCCCTGAAGTGTGCGTCACATGTTGGCTGTGTGTATGAGCCTGTGACAGTATGATCCTGTGTCCATGTGTCACCGTGATATAACCATCCTGGATGACTGGGCATAAAAAAATGAGTTCCTGCCTCTGTCCTTGTTTACACAGAGTGCACACAGCCCATCAGAGTGCTTGAAAGTTCTTAGGTTTTTAAAGTCCCAAGTCAGTGGCAAGAAAGCCAAGTTCAGCATGACTGAGTGCAGTCACAACATGGATGGGCCACCATTATGGGCTAGGCTTTGCGCATGCCCCAATATTTCTCCAGAGTCAGGTTCTGTGCAGACTCTAGAAAAGTCCTTCAGGTAGGACAATAAGCTGAGGTCCCTTACATGCACATGTGCAAAACAATCACACATGCGTGTTAAAGAGCCTGTAGTCTATGTCAGAGTTCCCTAGTGTGTACACACATGCCAAAAGATCACATACTCATTAAAGATCCTGTGGTCCATGTCAGAGTTTGATGGATTATGGAAACACCAAAATAACCCAGCATGTACTAAATGTGTCAAAGTCTTCAAAATGTTGAAGTTGGACACTACACAGAACAGAAAAAAGGCCTTCAGAAAGGCCTTGAAAAAATGACTTTTTTCTGACAAGATGTTTTGACAGTACCTTTTTTTCTTCTTCTGATACGGCATTTTGATAATAATACCTGTTTTTCTGATAAAATGTTTTGACAGTATCTTTTTTTAAATAAGTTTTCTGACAATACCTGTGCTCTCCCATCCCTCTGTTTTTAACACATGAAGATTTTGACTGAAAATGATGACTGTTGTCTTCCTAAACCTGTAGGAACACTTGTAAATTGAAGGAAGAAGTTTTGTGTGTTAGTCGCATTTGTGAGTCCTGTGTGGATAGGTTTGTCTGATCTATATTTTGTACCATTTCTTAGTTTGATTAATTGTAGTCGTCAGCCTACTTTAATCATCCCTCACAGGGCAATTCAACATTCATTCTTCTTTAGTTCAGACTTTGGGTCAGGCATTTCAAATACTTTAATTGCTTCTGTTTTATGCAGCTGGAGGTAACCTTTTTTCTTCTTCCCAATTACCTTGCTTTTTGTTGATTGTTGTTGTTGTCTTAGCCTCATGGCCTTGTGTTTAGAAAAAATGCTCAAGAAAACCCAGGTTGAATATGAATGTATCATAAGTGTTTGTGTTGATATAATTATGAGTGCTTGTTGTTAAGCTGTGTGTGCATACATGTAGTTCTTTGATTCCTTTGTGCAGCTGACAGGCTGTTAGAATCCAACCCCTAACTTGCATGACTCTATAATGTATACACACTCTAACAGCACTGGATTTGTATCCAGAGAGGGAGCTGGTTTTCCCCAATTGTGGCCATAGACCTGCTTCATGTGTGTGTTTGGGGCGGGGGGGGGGGGGGGGGAAGGCAAACATGCAAAAAGAAACTTCTAACTGAATAATGATCAAACTGAAGCCATTTGTTTCTCATCATCATTTTCTGTCAACACGACCTTGCAGCCCCCACAGATGATCTCTCTCATCAATATTGATATTGAGTTTGGTGGAATCATCCACAGGCTCAGCTTCATCTTTGATAAAGTGATGTTTCAGTAAAACAACACATCATCAAAACATGTAAGGCTACATACGTTGAAATAAGATGCATAGGCTTCATTTGCCAATATGTTACAGAAGACGCAACCAAGACATTAGTTAACTTGCGCATCCTGTCCAGATTAGACTACTGCAGTTGCCTACTTGCAGGCTACCTATCCACAGATTGTCATCAAACCACTCCAACAAGTACAGAACTCTGCAGCCAAAGTTGTCCTTAAATATCGTAGACCAGAACATACAAACCTTTTCACAAGGAACTGCATTGACTCCCTGTAGAACAGAAAATTGAATACAAAATAGCATGTCTGCTATTATGTCACCACTGGCACTGCCCTTCAGTATTTGGCTGAATGTGTCCAGATCTACATCCCTTCCCTTGTAGGTCTATGCATTCTTCTAATGATAGAACATTTCACATCCCCACCTTCAAAAGCAAATAGCATAGTGGTCATGCCTTCTGCTACACAAATCTGGAATTCTTTTTTTGTTGTTGTCTGTCACAGCCCTTCCCTTCCTGTTTTCAAAACTATTCTTAAAAGTTGCCTCTTCAAATAGTATTTTGACCACTAATACAGTAATAGCATCTCTGCTGTACAGATCTTGAATCCTCTATCTCTTGCTTTCCCTCACAGCCCTTCTCTCTCTGCCTTCAAAACTAGGCTTTAAAACTTATGCACTTTTCAAACCAGTATAGCCTCTGTTTTGATGTCCCCCCAAAGGGAGGCCAGGGATGTCTGATGTCTGCCCCCTGCCTGGAATCTTAGGGTTGCCATTTGATTCCTTTTTCCTGTCTCCTGTCTTGTTTTTCTGCCTGGTCCTCTTCTCTTTTTGTCTTGTTATTTTTTCTGCTAATGGTCCATTTTCTGGCCTTTTCCCCCCAGAAAACTCTAAAATATTTTTCATTAAGAGTTTGGCTTTTTTGTGTGGTTCATGATGAGCAGCTAGGAGATGATAGTTGGCAGGTGGTATGTGCAGCTTGCTGCCATATGGCACTTGTGTTTGGGGGTTGGGGGTAGCTCAGTGGTTAGAACGCCGGACTTGTGACTGAAAGGTCGTGGATTTGAATCCCTGCAGGAGCAGCGGGAAAATTTTCTTCTCCAGGGTCAACTTTCTGTGCTGACTCTTGTTTCGGTATCCGTTCCACCCCCGTGTTACCGCAGTAGCATGTAAAAGAGCCCGGTGATTCTGCCAGAAGTGCAGGTGGCAGGTTACAGCTAAACACGCAGACACCTTACATATGTGGCTTTGCATGAAGTGGCATGGAGCATGGTTGTATGGTGTACACAGAACTTGCGCCGAGACAGCTGCAGTTTCATGTGGCACCAGCCATGCCAGTACACCACTTTGGTGGATATTAAAAAATGCGCTAATAAAACAACAACAAAAACCAGTCACTCATGTAGAACCACATGCGAGCGCAGTGAGTCTGCTCAAGAGAGCAGAGAATGGCGCTATATAAGCGATCATCAATTAATTAATCAATCTGCCATCATGTATTTATATAACATTTTTTAATGTTGTATTGTGTCTGTCCATTCCTTTTAAAAATATTTTTCTTTAATCTGGTATTGTTAAATTAGCTGGAATGGTCGATGATACCAGCATGTCCTAGCCTTATGTGCTCTTTTAACAGGGGTAATATTGAAGGGACTAACTTTGAAAATTTGTGTCTGATGTTTGTGTACGTACGTTTTATTTTTGCTGATTGGATTTGCAGTTTGACTTGACAAAGGGTTTATATATATATATACATATTATATGAGGATAGTTTTGAAATGTGTATTTGCTTATGACCTGAGTTTGACTGTCCTGAGGTGACCCTGCATGGTTGACAGGACCTGAAAATCCAGTTACTAACTAACTAATTAACTGTTTCAGTGTCATTCTCAGTTGTGTATGTGTTTGTGCGTGTGTGTGTGTGGGGGGGGGTTGTTTATTGGCATTGTGTGCATGCGTTCATGCATCCTCTGTGTGTGTGTGTGTGTGTGTGCACACATGTGAGCAAGCAATCATGTGTGTGTGCGCCATGCATGTGTACATGTGTGCCACTATCCTTTGTATCTTTAAGTATGCTTGTGCATGTATTTTATGTCATTGACTTGTGTGTATTTACATTTGCATGTTTTTCTTTAATTAGATTGTAAAGCACTTTGAGTCTCTGAAAGCAGTTTATAAATTCCTTATTATTGTTATTATACATTTGTAATTGTGTGTGCACATGAATGTCAGTTTGGGGGTGGGGGGGGGGGGGGGGGGGAAGGGAGGTAAGATGTTGATAGTGTATGTGTCTGCATATTTCAGTTATTTCAACTGGATTTATTTACTTTGAGAGAGACAGAGAAAAAGATGGAATTTTTAAACAGATTTTATGTGCTTGAGAGATACCATTATGTCAAAGTTTGAAAGTAGGGTATTTTAGTAACCAGAAAACCAGTTAAACCAGTTATTGTGTGTGTTTGGTTTGAATTTACAGAGATGTAGTAGTTTGAGTTGTTTACTCAGTCTTGAAAAAGAACCCTAAAAGCACTGTTGAGGAATGATTACTTTGACTGTTCCTGACAGTCTGACCCTCTCCCCAAATGGACTGCTCCCATCTGCCTATCAAAAAGCACAGGAAATGCATCCCAGCCAACCAGCAGCTGTATGAGGCTAGGTCTGGCAAAAAAAACTTTTACCATTTATTACTTAGGGGCAGAGCTTACAGTCAGAGTGGATTGATCTACCCTCCCAGACACCCCCCTCTCCCCTCCCCTGAAAAAAACAAGAAAAACAAAGAAAAAAACAAAGAAGCAGAAGAAAATGTGCATGACTGTTTTATTGTGAATGTGAGCACTGCAGATTATTCTGTTGCTGTGTTTCCAGTACGCCCCCCTCCCCCATCCCCTGAAAAAAGAAGAAGAAGCAAAAGAAAATGAGTATGACTGTGTTTCATTGCAAGTGTGAGCACTGCAGATTATTCTGTTGCTATGTTTCCAGGACAGTGATGACATTTCATTTGAGGCATATGCTCGAATCCAGCATGTCCTGACTGGGTTTTGGCTGCATGCTCTAGCAGGTATAGTACAGTTAGTCAGCTCATATATGGTCTCTATCTTTAACTTCTTGCCTGTGCTGTATTAATTTGTAGATTGACTCAGCCAAACAAATACACAGTGCAATATTCACTTCACAAGGAAGTGTTTCAGTTGGAAGGCCAGTTGAAAAATCTCACTCTGTGCCAAGTCCAGAAATCATGAAGTTTATCAGGGCAAGTTAGTGGTGCTCACTGCTCTGCTTGAAAATTTGAGCTCAGTTGGTTCAGTGCAATATTCACTTCAGAAGGAATTGTTTCAGTTGGAAGGCCAGGTAAAAGATCTCACTCTGTGCCAAGTCCAGAAATTTATCAGGGCAAGTTAGTGGTGCTCACTGCACTGCTTGAAAGTTTGAGCTCATTTGGTTCAGCAAATCCTGTGTACTATTTATACCAGAGTTCAGCCTTTGTGTAGGGCAACAGGCCAAAATTGGGGTTCACACAGTCTGTGAATATTTGGGGAAAATGAGGTGCCTTTTTCCAGGCATTTTTTCCCCCACATCTTCAAAGTTTGTGAATTTGATGATAATGGTCAAGAGGTAATCTGCAGAAAGAGAATTTGGAAGAAGAAGAAGAAAAGAAGAGAACAAAAATGGGAGGCCAAATGATGGATGGTCAAAGGAAGATGCATTTTTTAAATTTAACTTGCTGTATGTTGAGTGTTCAAAAAGTGTGTAACTGAGCAGTAACTTGGTTTGGAGAAAATGGTCTTTAAGTTTGGAAAAAGGTTTAGAAATTTGAAACCATGAAAATGTCTGACTCATCTTCTTATGTTGCCAAGCCCCGATCACTATCAGTGTGTTTCATACTGCAAATGATGACATTCAGCAATCTCTCAGATGCCCACTCTAAACCTTGCCACTGTAGCTTTCAGCTGCCAATTGGTGTTCAACACTAAACAAGTTTTCATCATGAACTGATCAGAAATGACCCAGGAATTAGAAGGAAGGGAAGGGAGAGACTGAAAGAGAGAGAGAAGCAGGAGCATGTATGTGCTTGCTAGATACACTACTTGACCTTTTTTATTTTTTAACAGATGAATACATGAAAAAGCAGGGAAATGGCAGCAGTGACGGTCAGTCAATGAGCGGTTTGAAGTACACCACTGCCCAGCTGAGAAAGGTAAGATACACAGACTGTTGGAGCCACTTGATCAGCTCTGACATGCACCTGTCTTATGACTTACTTGTGATGGACTGTTCATTTACATGGGCCTATGAAGGTAAAGTGTCAGAAAGAGCACACACACACACACACACACACACACACACACACACACACACACACACTACACGCACGCACGCACGCACGCACGCACACACACACACACACACACACACATACACACACATACACACACACGTGTGTACCTTTACAATCATGTTGGTCGGTTGGGGGAGAGGTATTTTGTGTACCTCTAGAATCATTTTGGGAGGGAGGTAGTTTGTATACCTCTGTAATCATGTTGGACAGTTTGGAGGGAGGTAGTTTGTGTACCTCCATAATCATGTTGTTCGATTGGGAGGGAGGTGTTTATTTGTGCTTTTCGTGATTATGATCCCACTTAACTGGAGCATGGCTGTTTTGTATTGTGGGTAGTAACCAGTAGGTGTGACTCTAACTGCTGTTGCTTGATGCTCTCTAGCAAGCTCAGAGAAGTGGAATCATCATAAAAGTAAGACTGTGATTGTTGTAAATTACATGGTAATTGCATGTCTTGCACAAAATACTCTTCTTCTGTGCTTGTTATTTGTTATCACATGTTTTGGGGGGTTATTGTGCATTGTTTTTGTTTGTTGCTGTTTTGTTTTTGTCTGTTTGCTTTATTATTATTATGTGTATTTCTTTAAAGTATTATGAAATTGTTTATTTTGTTATTGTTAAAGTTTGTAGTATCATTTAAAGAAATATTGTTGTTCTGGTTTTCAGAAGTTAATTTGTTTTGTGTGTGTACTCTTGATGTTGTGGTTAAATTATATTGTGTCAGTTATTGTAAGTATTGTTGTTGTTTTTAATTTAAACTGATTTTGTTCTTTGTATCTTTGATGGAACAATGATCAGATTGGTTTTATTACACTCGCATTTTTTGCAGTATGATTTAGTGCATTTATTTGTTGTGTTTTTGTTTCAGCATTGTGAAATTTGTTTGAATTGTTATCAGTTTATTTTTTGTTTAATATTGCTTATTGTTCTTGCTTTATCATAATATTGCAAAGTGTATCACTTAGTGGTGTGTTATTTTTTTTTTATAGTAAAAAGCACGAACATTGAATGCATAGTTAGGTGTATAAGACATGATCTTAACTGAACTGGATTTAAGATTATTCTTTATCATAAAAAAATATTTCTGAGGTGTTATTTTTGTGGTTCAGGACTTATGAGACAGAAACGGGTAGTCAGTATTATGTTAATTTGTTCACAGTGAATGCCTGCATTGGTCAAATTGGGTGAATTTCAGATAATATATATGGCTTGGGGACAGTTTGTTTATATTTAATTTACTGTGCAAGAATTTAAATTGGTTGTGTTACATAAAACTGTGTGTGTGTGTGTGTGTGTGTGTGTGTGTGTGTGTGTGTGTGTGTGTGTGTGTGTGTGTGTGCATGTGCATGTGTGTGTGTTTGTGTGAAACCATTTTGGTGTAGCAAAAAAGAAGAAGAAAAAAATGTATGAATCTGAAAAAACGAAGAAGAAAAAAAGCTGCTTATTTAGGAATTAAAATGTTACATTAAATTTTAATTACATGAATATGTATATTATGAGTCTTTTTTTATTCTTTAAATAATTATTAGGACCATTCGCAGCTATGCACAGTTTTTTCTGATCTGTCTGTTCCATCTGTCTGTCAGTTTTTACAGACATTTTCTGTTTCATCCATTTTGAAGTCAAATGTTACGTTAACAGGCTTTAAAAATCAATTTTTGCTTTCTTTGTTCATATGATTTTGCAAACTGCATTAATTCATGCTGACTTCAGTGTGTGTAGATAATGGCAATCCAGGAAAAGCAGTGATTGTACAAACTGTGCTGCTTGATGCTAACTTGTGGATGTCCAAGTAACAACGATCCAGGAGAAGGAGTGATTGTACAAACTGCACTAATTGATGGTGATTGGTGGTTGGGCAGGTAACGGCGATCCATGAGAAACAGTATGATGACGCATTCACCCTGCAGTACGTGGAACCAGAGCTGGTGGAGATCTTTCACTACATGGCCGGCATGGTGCCCTTCATACAGAAACTGGTCACTGATGTGAGTCACTCATTGTCTTTGTCATGCCTGCATGGTGCCCTTCATACAGAAACTGCTCAGTGACATGTGTCAGTCATTGTCTTTATCATGTCAGTATGGTGCCCTTTATACACAAACTGAACACTGACATGTGTCAGTCATTGTCTTTGTCATGCCCGCATGGTGCCCTTCATACAAACACTGGTCAGTGATCCGAGTCACTCATCTTTCTTTGTTATGTCAGCATGGTGCCCTTCATAGAGAAACTGGTCACCGACTTGAATCACTCATCTGCCTTTCTCGCACCTTAGACTGTAAGGCTGTGGAATACATCCATTGACTCCCCCCACCCATCCCTGATTTTGTCTTTTTGCCTCTCGCTTTGTGGTTCTTTCTCTCTGTTAATCTCTCTATCTGTCTCTGAGGCTCTCCCTGTCTGTCTGTCAGACTTTCTGTCTCTGTGTCCATCCATCTGCCAGTCTTTCTGTCTCCTGTTTCTCTGATTGTACTTCAGTGTGTTTTGATGTTGTGTTTTCTCCTGTTGGTATGAAATCATTGGCTAAGACTGTAGTCACTGACTTTTTGTGCTTTTGTATTGGCAGTTTAGATTTGGGTTAAACGGGTTTAATTTGTATGTGGCCCTCTGTATCAGTCCTATCATTGTTTACTGTTTTGTTGTGTTTGCTGCAATTAAAGCAAAACACAAAAAGACACAAGAGGACATTAGATGCAAAGTATCTTTTATGCAAAATCTAGTCTCTTAAGTATGTGTGTGTGTATGTGTGTGTGTGCGTGCGTGCATGTGTGCGTGCGTGCTTGTGTGCATGTGTGCATGCATATGTGTATGTTGTTCTGCATGTTTATGTATGAATGCTCCTGTATACATGGTCATGCATACTGTTATGTAGGACATACTCAATTGTTCAAGTTTCTTTAATCTTATGAAATTTGTTATTATGTGGTGTTTTGTTGTTGTTTTTTAGAAAAAGAATGGTGCTGTGCTGAATGCAAAGATGGCTCATGATGTTATATCGGTGAGTAATGATTGAAGATAATTTTGGTGTCAACACATGGTGGTTAAGGCCAAGTGGTTATGGCTAAAGCCAGTAAAGGCATTGGAGTAGGGATCAGGTGGTTACAGATTCACTGTTGTCCCTTCTTTTTAGCCCTTAATATTGGACACAGCATCTAGTCCTTCAGATAACATGAATGGAGACCCCACGTGCTGCAGATGAGTCCTCATGAAAGATTCTGTGGTGGTGGATAAACAACTGTCTTGATAGAAGTCTGCAGGAGTTCTGCCAGTGTTTGGAGGTCATTAGCCAGCTTGGTAGCATGACTGCTGCAGCTGGCTTTCCTTGGAGAAGGCCAGATAAATTTCCCATGTGAAGAATTCCCAGTCAGAACTATGAAGTGGAAAGAAAAAGTAATGATGCAGTGGAACCTCCTGTGAGAGAGCACCCTACTGTTATGACCACTGGTTCTGAACCCTTGTTTTCCATTATTACCTCTGTGTGAATAATGGTTCTGAAAGCTTAATTTCCATTCATTATTACCTGTGTGTGAATAACCCTCCACCAAGGACCACTCTTTTTAGCTTTGGCTCAGTTTTAGGGTGAGGATTTGCACGATATACCTTTGGTGGAGTTCATCTACTTTAATTATTTCCTTGCATGCCAGGTGAGAGTTACTGTAGGTGTTTCAGGTCTTTGTTTTTGTGTCCTTGTGACATCTTTTGGGTGTTACTCTTTGCTCAGTTTTAGGGTGAGGATTGTGAGGAAGTACATGTGATGGAGTTATGCAATTTGATTATTTACTCGCTCGCCAGGTGAGTGTTACTACTGATGATTCAGGTTTTTGTTGTGTTCATGTGACATCTATTGGGTGCTCATTTTTGGGATGAAATTACGTGGATTAGCATTTGGTTAAAATCCCAAGCATTGGCAGCCATACCATTTGTCTGGACACATGAAAATGCGGCACACACTGGGTCAACCCTTGAAGACAGACAGTAGCTGTCCAGGTGGCAGAGGAATTCAAAACAGTCTTACAGACAGTTGTCTCATGAAAAATGGGTGTGCTGCCTCCATAAAAAGAGGAATGCAGAAGAAGAATTTATAATTAATTTAAGGTATGACTGTTATGGCTGGCTTTGTTTTAGGACAGGGACCAGAATTTCTCATTGGAAAATTTCCTGTCTTGGTTAATAGAGTATATTACAAATAAAATACAAACTAGAAGTCTGAGAGAGATTTTGTGTGTGCAGTCTCTGAAAGAGATGGAGGACTTCATGATTGACAACAGTGTACCCTGCAAGAATCGACAGAAACTCATGAGGAATCTCAGGGTAAGTCCACCAGTGCAGTCCTTAATTGTTATTAATTCCTGATGCAGAGATGCTGGAAAGAATGAACCAGACGAAGAAACAAACATTTACAATTAAAACACAAAACGCCCACATCAGAGAGACACCTTTGAGAACATTATTTCATTTGGTGTTTCTTTTCTTCATCTTTTTTCTTGGGGAGTTGTGGTGGTGGTTGGGTGGGGGTGACTAATTCCCTTACCCCTACCAAAAGATGACTTTTTGGAAGCAAATGTGTGGACGGATTGTCAGCTTTTCATAAATTTTGTGAGTTGATAGGTTTCGAAGCATTTGAATCTTTTTTTTTATGTTTGTGTGCAGATATACTGAAGTGTGTGTGATGTCTGACCTCTGGCCTGTTAACAATTGTTAAAATATGTAATGACTGAATGTTGAACTGTGAACAGTTGTTAAAATATTCAATGGCTGAATGTTGACCTGTTGACAAATGTTAAAATATGCACTGAACTGAATCTTGAACTGTTGACAGTGATCAAAATCTGCAGTGACTGAATGTTAAATTGTTGACAAACACATGTTACTAGATGGTGCAGCTGTTGGCATGTGTGTGGTGAGGGACTGTTAATGTGTTGACCAATGTGTGTTGACAGATCGTGGAGCTGCTGGTGAGCCTTCTCAAAGTGCCGTACCGGGGATCCCCAGACCAGTCGTGAGTCCCCACCTTCTTCTGCTCAACTCTCTAAAGCAGATGAGAGAACTCAGATCAGTGAACCTGCTTTCTTCACAAATGAGTCTTATTAGAGTTGAACAAAAAACAAACAAAAAAACACACAAAAAAACAACAGCGCCTGCTTAGATGAAATGAAGAGAACAGAAGCAAAGCAGTCCTTCCCCTTTCTCTCCCCTCCAACAACAGCAAAATCAAAGACAAGAAAACCCACTTAGATGAAAGAGAGGGAGGGAGGGGGGGAGAGAGAGAGAGAGAGAGAGAATACCCCACCCCCTCGCTCCCCATATCTCTCACCTTTCCTTGTGTCTGGACAGTATATGTGATTTCTGATTGTTTTCAGACACTTGACCAACATCTTTGTGGAGGCCTACAATGTTCTGTACACATACCTGATGGGGGACAGCCGTAAAAATGAGCTGTACATTGCTAAGTACATTGACTTCTTCCTCACCCAGTTTGAGTACAAATCAGTGAGTATTATATACATACATTTTGTGATGAACTCCCTGAATGAGTGTGTAAGAATGTGCTGTATATCACAAAATACATCAACTTTCTCCTCACCGGCTTGGTGTACCAGTTGGTGAATGGGATGTACTTTGTGATCAGCTAACTGGGAGTGTGTGAGAATGAGCGGTACATCATAAGTACACATTTTTCCTCACCCACCTTGAGTACAAGTCAATGAGTGGTATGTATTTTGTGATAAAGTCATTAAATTACTGTGTGCAAGAGTACTAAGTACATTGACCTTTTCCTTGCACACTTTGAGTACAGGTTAGTGAGTGAAATGTACTCTGTGTTGAATTCAGTGACTGATTGTATATAAGAGTGAGCTGTACATCACTAAATACATTTTTTCCTCTCCCATTTGGTGAGTGTCATGTCGGTTGAGATGAACTAAATGAATGAGTGTGTGTAGGAGTACGTTGTACATCACTGAGTTCATCAGCTTTGCCCTCACCCAGTCTGAGTAATAGTCAGTGAATGTACTTTGTCATGTACCAAAATGAATAAGTGTGTGTAAGAGAGAACTGTACATCACTAAGTGTGTCACAGCTTCTTTGTCTCTGTGTTTGAGTGCAAAGTCAGTAAGTCTTATATACATTGGGATGAACTTATGAATGAGTGTAAGAGTGAGGTGTACATCACAAAGTTAGTAAGTACATTCACTGTGTCTCTAACCAAGTTCGAGTGCAAGTTGACAGGTGTTAAACACTTTGAGATGCACGAACGCATTTGATAATTTAGAGAGTTGTACATCACTGAGCACACCACCTTTGGCCTTACCCAGCTCAAGTACAGGTTCATGAATGTTGCCAAGCACTTCATGGTCAGTTATTGTTAAGAGTGAGTTATGCCTTGCCCAGGACACTGATTTCTTCTTACACTGCTTGAGCATGGTTTGTTGAGTGTTAGCATGTGCCTTGTGAACTAGATAGATGAGAATGAACGAGATAGTTGAGAATGAACTAGATAGATGAGAATGAACTAGAGAGATGAGAATGAACTAGAGAGATGAGAATGAACTAGACAGATGAGAATGAACTAGACATGAGAATGAACTAGACAGATGAGAATGAACTAGAGATGAGAATGAACTAGACAGATGAGAATGAACTAGACAGATGAGACTCTGAGTTTTACACTGACTTTGCCTCAGGGCAAGATTGGACTGAATGCGGCCCACATGGTGATGGAACTGATCCGTGACAACCGCAAGATTGTTGACCGCATTTCTCACGAACACATCAACAAGTTCGTGGATCTGCTGCAGAGGGAAAAGGTGGGCACAAGGTTGTGTGTGAGTGTTGTGTGATGTGTATCTGTGTGGTGTATATATATATATGTGTGTGTGTGTGTTGTATATAATGTTTGTGCATGTGGTGTGTATGTGATGGTATGTGTATATATATGTGTGATGATGTGTCTGTTTGATGGTTTGTGTGTGTGTGTTGTATATGTGTCTGTGCCTATTGTTGGTATTCATATGTCACTGTGTTGACAGAATTACTATCTTGAAGTTAAAAAGTGCTGATACTATGTGCATACATACTTGTGTGTGTTGCTATGTGTCCATTGTTGACATTCCTGTATCAATCATTTCTTGTTAAACTGACAGAATTACTGCTACCTGGAGCTGCTGTGTGTGTGATTGTGGGTCCATTGTTGACATTCCTATGTCAATCGATGTGTGTTAAACTGACAGAACTACCGCTACCTGGAACTGCTGAGTGTGCTGTGTGTGTGTGACGGTGTCTCCATCGCTGACAACCAGACCTACATCACTGAAGCCTGGCTCATGAGAGGAAACAAGGTGAGTGCCTTGATAATTGTACCTTGTCTTTATTTTCTCTCTCTTTATTTCTGTTTATTATTTATATGTTTTCACTCTGCATGTGTGTACAGTGTTCACAAAGCAGAGCAGCAGCAGTGGTAGTGGGAGTGTAGCAACAGTGCTGTAATCACTGTGGTAGTTATAGGTCAGCTGAGAATGTCTGATCTTTGGCAGTATTTTGTTCAAATGTAGTTCATAACATGGATACTCAAACACTCATTCAAGCTGTCATTATATGTAGTGCTCACCAGAATTGAAAGATGCTGCTGGTTCTTTTGCCTGGCAGTGTGATTGGATAAACTTGGACATCTTGAATATGGATACCTATTCCTGTGGGTTGTTGACAAACAGTGTGTAGCATGTACTCTAAAGAATGTATTGTTTGTACTCTCTTGCTCTCTTTCTCACATTCTCTTCAGCCTGTGTGCTTTTGCTTTGTTTTTTGTCTTAGTGACTGTCTGCAGCTGCCCCTCTGTGTGGGTCTTGTCCCACACTCCAGTGTTTCTCCCTCCTAGCAGCACCCCCTCTCTGTCACAGTGGTGTTGGTGCAGTCACCTGCACATTTTGCAGCTGTCCCTCTGTGTGGGTCTTGTCCCACACTCCAGTGTTCCTCCCTCCTAGCCGCGCCCCCCTCTCTGGCACAGTGGTGTTGGTGCAGTCACCTGCACATTTTGCAGCTGTCCCTCTGTTTGGGTCTTGTGCCGATAGTCCAGTTTTCCTCTGGCACAGTGGCGGTGGTGCATGCAGTCACCTGTACATTCTGCAGCTATCCCTGTGCTTGGCCTGACACTCCAGGTTTCCTCCATCCTAGCTATTCCTCTTTCTGGCACAAACTCTTTCCATCTCTGGTTGAGATACGGATAAACTCAGCCACTTGACTGATAGTAACAGGTGATTGGTAGTACAGCTGGTGTTTGGTGCAGGTGGCACATTTGTACATAATGTATGGCTGATTGGTAGTACAAATAACACAGCTGGAGTATGCTGATTGGTGGTATGTGCATGCAGTTGTGTAGTATGAATAGTATGGCTCATTGGTAGTACTAGTACTGCTGATTGGTAGTACAGGTAGTACAACTGATTGGTAGCATGAGTAGTGCAGCTGATTGGTAGTACATCTGATTGCATAAATAGTACAGCTGCTTAATAGCCCATCTGATTGGTAGTACAAGTGATTAGTAGTACAGCTAATTTGTGGCACAGTTGATGGCTGATTGTAGTATGGGTGGAAGTGTAGCTAGTTGGTAGTACAGATTTAGTATAGCTGACTGAGTGTCCATCTTATTGGTAAAACATTGATTACTAGTGGTACATGTAGCAGCATATATAGCCAACTGGTCGGGTGTCAGATTGGTAGTACAAGTAGTAGTACATCTGACTGGGAGTGTAGCTGATTGGTGATACAGGTAGTGTTACAGCTGATTGGTTGTACAGGTAGTAATACAGCTGGTTGGTTGTACAGGTAGTGTTATAGCTGATAAATAGTACATACATCCAGTTTATACAGTGTTAATACATGTGATTAGTAGTACCTCTAATTGGTAGTACAGGTAAGTAGTACATCAGATAAGCTGTGGAAGTAGTTTCACAGTACAGCTGGTCCATAGTACAGCTGATTGATGGTACAGTGGAACTGGTGCAAGACAAGTTTTGTTGGAAAGAAATCTTGCATGCTGCTACAAAGTGATTCAAGTAATGGTGTCTCTTAAGTGAATGTGTTGATTGTGTTGGTTCTGATTACTGTGCATGCGTTATGAGGATTTCAGTGCTCATAAGAGACAATTCTGCTTCTATGAACAAAGAAACCATAAACACCTGTGAACAACAGAGGTTGTTAAGGTTCCTCATTCATTCATTTATTGATGGGGTGAAAAAGTTCAAATTTGGAGTGGTATATGGTGTGTAAAACGCTTCTTTAATTCATACATTTGTTTAATCTGTTCATGGTGTTCTTCTTCCTCCGCTTTGATTGCTGCATTATATACATTTATATGCTATAGATGTTCATTCCTTTATGTATACTCTCTGTTGTCATGGCATAAACTTTCATGTCACCCCATTGCTGAGATTCTTCAGATCAGGTTGTATAATTTTCTTTGTGGTTCTGAAGTATTGTATCTCAGTGCATTTTATCACTATTCAGAGGGGAATGATTGGCCTTGTGAACACTGACTGACTGAAAGACAGAACAGTTGTGTAGAACATGTTGATGGTTAGTACTGACTGAAAGACGGAACAGTTCTGAAGAACAGGGTGATGATTAGTGCACAGAGTTCTTGACCAGAAATCTGTCCCAGTCTCTTGATGTTGCCCCTCATACTTTCTGCCGCACTGTGCTGTCTCAGAAAAAGGAGAAAAAGGCGAAGAAGAAGAAGAAGGAGAAAAAATCAAAGAAGAGGAAAAGGAGGAGAGGTGATGAAGAAGACGAAGAGGCTTTCTTGGAGGAAGAGAGTGGCTTGGGTGTTTCAGAAGGGGAGGACAAACACTGTTTAGATCTGCAGACAGAGGATGATGAAGATAGAAAAGGTGATGAGATGGAAGAGGAAGGAAGACTGCCATCAGCAATGTCTGGAGATGAGGATGATGGTAATCTCACTGATAAAACAACAGAGCGAAGTGAAGATGGGGAACACAGACACAGGCAGCTTGGAGATGAGGAAAGTAAAAGAAGCAGAGTGGAGAAAGAGATGCGGAAGAGAGAAAGAAGAGAAAAGAGGATGAGGAAAATGGCAAAGAAAGCCAAGAAGGAACGGAGAAGGAGAGAAATTTCTGAATCTGAAAAGGACATGACTGAATATGAAACAACGGATTTTGAAACTGGTCCGCTCTCTGCACGCCGGTCGGTAAGTGGACTGCTGTTACAGAGGCACATGAAAGTGGCACTGGTTTTACTGTTCCACTGCAACACAGTGAGGAACCACCACCGGTTCTGAATGAACAATGAATGATGCACATTCACATTTTGTTTTGAGTGACTAAACTGCAATAGAAAAGTACAATACTTGACATGAGAATAATGTGCAAGGTTCAGGTGGCCAGTCCATTTTGTCTGTTTCTTCTTCCTTGCTCTCCATCAAAGTATCAAACTGCAAAGGTGAATGTAATGTGCCTATGAAGCATTTGGACTTTAAATAAGTGCTTGGATGCTGAAGATGAAAGCTTTGGATGTTAGTTCAGACACTTCTACTCTCGAGCAGTATTTGACTTTGATTGCATGGTTTTGTCAAGAAAGATTAGGGTGTTGAGTAATAGTCTCATGACTCAGAAAGGATCTATGCGTGACATAGCAAAAGAGAGAGGAGATACTATGACAAAACCTGTCAACATGGAGATGCAGTGATTTTAAATAAGAAATAAATGGAACAAACTAGTAAACTATGCCATTTTGTCATTTGGGATGACACTTCATCATGTCACGTAACTCCAGCAGCCAATGGTTTTACATTTGAAATAGACTTACTAGTATTGTGACTTGTTTTTGTTTATTCTTTCTTTCTTTTAGAGTGTTTGGTACAGTTACATCCTAAAAACACTGATCAGTGCTAATGGTTTTTGGTTGAGTTGTTTACTTCAAACTGACAGACTGACAACGTGACACAGAGCCTGTGAAGTGTGAACAGTAACCTCAGAATCTAATTGCAGGGGATGAGTGATTGCTCTTGGTTTTACAGTTTTCTTTTGTAGAGAATTTGCTGCCTGCTTAGGTAGGTCTGGCATCCCTCCAGAAACATGAACCATCAACCACTCTTCCCCACTGTCCCCATCCTGCTACCAATTGAAAATAGAATGTGAAAAAAATATGTGCATATTTGTTAGTAATTTCTTAAATTGATAAGTCTTTATCTGGATGTATGTTACATGTGTCCTTTTATTGCTTATATTTGTATTGTTCAATGCTTCGAGCTGCAGAGCAGGCACTTTCCAACTTTCCATTATGATTGTGATTATTATTTTACCAAATGGGTGAACCTTGTGTTGCAGGTCATCCCAAAACTAACCCATTATTCTGGTCAAATAGCTGGGAATTGTCAGTTGCTTTTTTTTTAAAAAAAATTTCTCAACCATAGCACAGCTGACTGCATAGTTTGCTGAGGAGCAGTTCATTTCAGAACTTACTGTTTGCATTCGTCATAGTACTGCATTTAGTATTTTGCAGTCATGGAAAGAAAAAACACACACTCTCTTGTTGTGTTTACATTCTGACAGCCTGTTGGTTGGTTTGGTGCGGAAACACACAGAGTGGTGAATTCTCTTTTATTTCCAGTGTGTGTATGGCCTTGACTTTGATACCTGGTCAAGATTCAGGGATTTTTTTCATTTTTTCATGTTGTCAATAGTGACAGCTGCGATCTTGGTGGATTGTCAAGTAATGTGGTGTGCATGCATGCATGCGTGTGTGTGTGTGTGTGTGTGTGTGTGTGTGTGTGTGTGTGTGTGTGTGTGTGTGTGTGTGTGTGTGTGTGTGTGTGTGTGTGTGTGCGTGCATGTGTGTGACCACGTGTGGTAAATATAATTAACTATGTTATTGCTGGAAAACTCATTAATTTGCATGTGTGTGTGTGTTGTGTGTGCACATCTATCTCTTCATGTTCAGTTACTGCATTGGATGTTTATGCTTTCTAATTTTGAGGATTTTCATGGTCTTGTGAGGTTGTTACTAATGTTTAAGAGAATTAATGAATTCTTGTTGATTTTGGACAGCTAAATTTATTTCCAGTACTCTAAACAAATTATGTATAAATACTGGCAGGCATACATACACACACATGTGCACACATGCATGCACATGCACACACACACACACACACACACACACACACACACACACACACACACACGTGTGTGTGTGTGTGACACAGTTACACACACACGCATGCATGCACACACGCATGCACGCATGCACGCACGCATGCACACACACACATGCAAACACAGAAAGTTTGCCATTGATTTTTAAAAGAATAATGTCATTATCCTCATGCAAACACAGAAAGTTTGCCATTGATTTTTAAAAGAATAATGTCATTATCCTCATGCAAATACAGAAAGTTTGCCATTGATTTTTAAAAGAATAATGTCATTATCCTCATTGAACACTTTAACTGCTTAATTCCTGAATACAAGCTGAAGAAGCAGGCTCTATTCATGTCTGGTTTTTGCATACCACAAAACACAATTGTTACCCCCCCCCCCTCCCCCCCCAGCCCCCAGCAGCTTTCTACTCACACAGTAGTGATGATAGTGTTATGTTCATCTGTGTCACCTCTACAGAACTGTGTGTACCTGACGGACCTTGGCGACAAGATCGGCAAAACCCATGGCATTGTTTATGTGTCGACCAACAGTGGCAAGACATGGAAAGAACTCAAAGACTTTGCCTCTGATGTAAGTTTTCCTCTTCTTGGAAACTGCATGTGTATTTGTACTAGCTGACTCCTGCATTGTGAAGCATGACATATTTAAGGCAGTTGATGCCCTGTAATTTTTTTTGTTGTTGTTGCCATTATTACTATAATGGTAATAATGAAATTGCACTCATCATCATCAGAATGAGTCTGCCATCAAGGTGATGTTTGAATGTCTGAGTACATGTCTGAGCATGAGAGATCTAGGAAAGAGTATTGATTATTTATAAATTTTTGTATCTAAGTGGAAAGGCAGAGATTATAGTGTGTGTGTGTGTGTGTGTGTGGTGTGTGTGTGTGTGTGTGTGTGTGTGTGTGTGTGTGTGTGTGTGTAACATGGTTATTGTTTGACAGGCAATAATGGTAGCTAGACTACAGTATTTAAGATTCTGCTTGTTTGAAATGTGTGTAATGTGGTTTTTGTCATAAGATGTTTGTAAAGCGCAGTGAGTTTAACTCTAGTTAAAGAACAGTGCTTTATAAGAATTATTTATTATTATTATTATTTCCTGTTACAGGGTTCAGATAGTGCTTGGCTCATCGTACAGTGATAGAAGCACAATGTATTTTTTGTGGTTAATATACTATAGAAATAATTTCTGACCTCTTGGTTCTGGTTTCATGTGATAGATTTTATTGCTAGTCTTGATCTGGTTTTAGGTGAAAGATTTTACTGCTAATATTGTTCTGGCTTCAGGTGGTAGATTTTATTGCTAGCCTTGTTCTGGTTTCAGGTGAAAGATTTTACTGCTAATCTTGTTCTGGTTTCAGATGGTAGATTTTATTGCTAGTCTTATTCTGGTTTTAGGTGATATATGTTATTGCTGTCCTGTTCTGGTTTTAGGTGATAAATTTTGTGCATGTTGTGGTGGAGTTGTGCACTGTGCTGTGAAAGTGTTGCCCTGTCAGCACAGATCTGAAAAGAAAATGCCAGTTTGGCGACTTTCATCAAATTCACCTAGTGCTGTCCTTTCTGTTTAAGGTGATTCTTTTTGGTTTTTGCCCCCCCCCCCCCCCCCCCCAAGAAGAAGAAAAGAAGTAGCTCTTTTGCTCTTGTGGAATTTTAAATTTATTTTCATGTTTCAGACTGCTGCAGATGATGAGGAATACATGTTTCTGGAGAGACAACTTGAACTTTTTGGAATGCTGTGTCATGTAAGTGTTAATAATGATAATTGTGACGATGATGTCAGATGTTGATGGATGCTGTGTCATGTCAGTGTTCATAATAATGGTATATTGTGATTATGATATGATGAATGTTGTGTCATGCGAGTGTTCATAATAATGGTATATTCATAATATTGTAATGATGATGTCAGATGATGATGAATGCTGTGTCATGTAAATGTTCATAATAATGGTATATTGTGATGATGATATGAGATGATGAATGTGATGTCATGTGAGTGTTCATGATAATGGTATATTGTAAAGACGATGTCAGATGATGATGAATGAGTGGAGGAGAAGTTGAGAGACTTATTGAATACATATCATATGATCAGATGAAGCAATATAACATTGAATACACATCATCTGACCAGATGAAACAATATAGTATTGAATACATATGATCAGATGAAGCAATATAGCATTGAATACATATGATATGATCAGATGAAGCAGTATAGCATTGAATACATATGATATGACCAGATGAAGCAATATAGCATTGAATACATATCAGATAATACTAGCTCTGGAAAAAGCAATATTTTAAGTATAATAACCAAGAATTGCATGTTTCTGGGTGTTGATCAGGTCATAAGACTGTGCATTCAGGATGTTAAATGCAAGCGTGACTCTCTCACATGAATGTTCTTAGATATATGCAGTTTAAAGGGGCAATCACACAAACTGAATACAAGTTAGTTCATACAGTTGAATAGCATGATCTTACATCCACCAAAACAACAACAACAAACAAAAATTTTTTTGCCACCAGTCCTTCTGCAGCTTGTGTTTCACCTTGGTGGGTGCACTTGGGTTAACTGAGCAGTAAATATGAATATTTATTTGTATTAACCATTTATTTATTTCTTCAAGAAAGGGTAGACAGCAGAGTCAACTGTTTTCCTATTGTGGGATCAGAATGAGTTTTCCATGAAAGTGTAACTCTGTGTTCGAGTTTCAATAGTTTAAAATTTTGAGTTTAAATTTTGAGTTTAAAGTTCCTGTTTGAGGGACAGAATGAGACTGCCATGAAGGTGATCTTTATATGTCTGAGTACATCATTTTCTGTCTCAGGGACAGAATGAGACTGCCATGAAGGTGATCTTTAAATGTCTGAGTACATCATTTTCTGTCTCAGGGACAGAATGAGACTGCCATGAAGGTGATCTTTAAATGTCTGAGTACATCATTTTCTGTCTCAGGGACAGAATGAGACTGCCATGAAGGTGATCTTTAAATGTCTGAGTCCATCATTTTCTGTCTCAGGGACAGAATGAGACTGCCATGAAGGTGATCTTTAAATGTCTGAGTCCATCATTTTCTGTCTCAGGGACAGAATGAGACTGCCATGAAGGTGATCTTTAAATGTCTGAGTACATCATTTTCTGTCTCAGGGACAGAATGAGACTACTGTGAAGGTGGTATCTAAATCCCTGATTACATAATTTTGTGTTTCAGGGACAGAATGAGTTTGCCATCAAGGTGATCACCAAAGAGCTTGACTACCTTACCTGGAAGGAGGCCTTCACTTGTCTTGGGGACACCTCCCTGCCAGATAGGCTGCGTGCCAAGTACTGCGAACTCATCATCAGTATGTAATGATTGCATTGTGTTGGCACTTGTCATCATCTGCATGTACTGATTGCATTGTGTTTGCACTCATCATCATCTATACTGATTGCATTGTGTTTGCATTCATCATCATCATCATTATCATCAGCATCATCAGTATGTACTGATTGCATTGTGTTTGCACTTATCATCATTGATATGTACTGATTACATTGTGATTGCACTCATCATCAGTATGTATTGATTGCATTATGTTTGTATTCATCATTGTCAGCAGTACGTACTGATTGCATTGTGTTTGCACTCATCATCATCAGTATGTACTGATTGCAGTTGTGTTTGCACTCATCATCATTAGTATGTTCTGATTAGAATTGTGTCTGGACTCGCCATCAGTATGTTATGGTTGGAATTGTGTCAAGACTCATCAGTATGTACTGGTTAGAATTATGTCTAGTTTGTCACCAGTATTCCCATCTCTCACATCTTTTAAATCCAGCCTCACAAACACACCTCTTCTGCACTGCCATCACCTGAGGCTGAAATTGTCATGGGGCGGGGGGTGGGTGGGTGGTGGGTGGAACCACTGCATCCCCCCCCCCCCCCCCGTGACAATTTCAGACTGAGGTGATGGCAATGCGGAAGAGGTGTGTTTTGAGGCTGGATTTAAAAGATGTCAGTCCTCAGTATTACTAGTTGAAATTATGTCTTGACTCAGCATTTTGTGTGTGTGTGTGTGTGTGTGTGTGTGTGTGTGTGTGTGGTGTGTGTTTAGTTTCCATTGCATGAATGAAATTGCTAAATTGTTCAACTGAAATTTATTTATAACTCTTTATAGGTGGCTGATAGTATTGTTGTGTTCTGTTTGTTATTCCTTGTGTGCTGTTTTGACATGGGCAATATTGAAGGGACTAGCTCTGCAAATTTGTGTCTGGTGTTTGTGTATATAGGTTTTGTTTTATATTTGTGTAGGGACTAATCTTGTGGACTTGACTGTCAAAGAGAAAGAGTTTACATCTATGAAAAGAGTTCTGAAATATGATTTTGCTTATGGCTGAGTTTAATGGTCCTGAGGTTACCCTGTGCAGTTGGCAGGATGTTAAACTCAAGTCGCTAACTCCTCAGGGGTGGTCCTTCATTATGCTGCTCTGACTGTTGGGTTTCTCTTTGTGCAGCTCTGTTTGTGGACATCGGTGACAATGTGTCTGTGGTGGACAGAGTCAAGCTGTCCTACACCTATGATGACATCGACACTTCAGAGGTAGGGGGCACTTCCATTAACTCTGGCTAACACTGGCAAAACATTTGATGCATATGCGTGTGTGCGTGTGTTTGTGTGTGTGTGCATGCACATGTGTGCGTGTGACCTGTGCGTGCATGCGTGTGTGTGTGTGTGTTTGTGTGGCCTAGGGAGGAGTTAGCACTAGAAAGTTTGAGTAGATCATGTATCAGCGAGTGATGTAATGCTGGGAATAATCATAGTTAATGAGGAGCATAATCCTAAACTAATGAGCAACATAATCCAAACCAGTGAGCAGAAATGTGAGTGATTTCTTCTTTAACTAGTAAGTTGAAGTGGAGTGCAAATTTTTATACATGCATGGGTTTTGACATTGCTGTAATCTTGTGCCAGGTAATGTTTGTGTCTGGTATTTCATTTATATGTGTGCCTCTGAGCCAGAGGGTAACTATTTGACATACCTGTAATTGCCTAAGCAAGCAACATGACATGATGTGAGAATTTGAGAACATGATGCATTATGTACATCTGCCAGTATTTGTGTTGATTATTTTGGTTTCTTCTGTTAGAAATCTGACAAAGCTTCTGAGGTAATTGTCCGTAGATATTTGATTGTTTCCTTTTGCTCTGCCTGCTTTTTCCCCATCAGGTGCTTCATAGGCCTTCCTGCCAATGCTTGCATGAAGTCAAAATTAGCATGCTTTTTAGATGTGCATGCCTTTAAAAAAATTTTTATGGCCAAACCCACAAAATGCTATCTATTTGGTTGTTGCTTTAACTAGTTAGTTTAATAACCACGATGGAGATTTAACTGCATTGAGCCATATGTACTGTGTAACAGCTGTGTACAAAAGCTAAATTCTTAATTATAGTATCAATAGGAACACCGCACAGTGTGGTTGTGCTGCACGGGTCCCATGCAACATAGATGTGGAAGGAGAGCTGGTCCATGTCTAGTATGAGCTAGTATGAGCTGCACCCTGAGCAACTCCACTTTGAAGCCCAAAAGTACTTCTTTACTATAACTATATCATATTTGCAGAACAACCAAGTGACACATGCAGCTGAAAACATGGTCACATTATTTGTTGTTAAGTCAGATTGTATCTTCCTTTCAGTTTCCCTTTAATAACAACATGAAGCTTATGCAGCAAGAAGGGGGCTGGGGGGGGGGGGGGGGGGGGTGTTAGTGTGACAAAGTGCTTACATGCTAGACCCTGCTTAATTTAAAACTATTTTGGATATATTTTTGTGTGCATGCAGGGCAGGCTGTGTTTGTGTTTTAAAATTTGTGTTTGTGTTGTTTTCCCCCCTTCCCTTCTCGCACTGATATGACCATCATGGTTGACTGAGAATGAAAAACTGCAATTTTCTTTCTTTCCCCTTCCATTCAAGTTAGATATACCATGGAGGTCATTCTTGTGGATATGCCTGTTTTTGTTGTTGTTTGGGGTGGTACATGTACTGATACATGTCAATATTCGCTTGTGTTTGTTGGATATGGGAGATGTCATCTGCAAACTTGTTATGTGGACACTTGAACATTGACATTGAGGCATACCAGCTATCTTTGTGTGGAGGTGTATGGTTACACTGTGGAACCTTGCTATAACAGTGGTTACACCATGGAACCTTGCTATAACAAACCTGCAGGGGCCATCAAAATGGCCTCTTTTGAACAGAACTTGCACAGAAAGAAAAATAAATGCTTGAAACATGTGTGCAGTGGTCACATTTGAATCACTTTGTTTGAACTTAAAGCCAAATTTTATCATGAAGGAATTTGTTTTGAGCAGAATTTGAGGTTAAAGGATTTTATTTGAAGTTGAATTTTAGATAACGGGAATTTGTTCAGAGCAGAATTGCATCTTTTTGAGTTTATTATAAGATGGTTCTAGTGCTGCACAGAGTTCAGTAATTTATTATTTTGCTATTTTTGGTGACTCATGAGATGTTGACATTTTCACGCAGACAAATAAATGGACGCGGGCCAGAAAAGCAGTGCTTAGGCCACAGGTTTGTTGTTCTCGTGCTCCAGGTTTTCTGGCAAACATTTGGATTCACGACTGTTTCACCACAGACAGAATGCTTTGCTTTTTGCTGTTGGTTTTGATGATTAATTATTGAACTAGTTGGTGTTATATGCGATTTTTCAGAGAGTAAGAGCTTTCTTTAAATATATAGGCAGCTTGCTTTGTTGGTTAAGAAATAAAGAAACAAAGCAAACATTTGTAGTTTTATATTGATACAACTTCACAGGTAAAAATTGTAGATATACTTTTGTTTTCAACATTTAATTTGTGTTCAGTGTCAGAAAAGAACGGAAAGGTCTTGAGACATTTAATTTCAGAGTTGTCACATATATGCTTCCTGCATGAACATTTTGCAGTCAGTTTATTGTATGTTTATGTGTTTATTTGTTTATTGCTATCATTTTATTTGCTGCCTGAAGGATTAATTGCTACCATTGATGTTGTATTATTTCTTTTTGTGTGTGTATGTAGTCACTGAGTATGTTTACATTTCAATTGACTACGAGTACTAATAATTTTATGAATTTCACCTTCTAGCACTGTGTAGATAACCCTTTAAAATGTAGGGTTCTTGATTTATTGAAAAATTGTGAGGCTAGGTTATGATCGGTATTGGGCTGGCATCTGTCCAAGGCAAAAAATATGCTTTCCTGGACACTATATTTTGAGATAAACGTCACCCTTTGCCTGGTGGTTGTCCATATTGAGCTTCACCCATTCCTGTGATTTTGATGTGATTCACATCAGTTCAGTTTGCCATCTCCTTTCTGTTGACTCTGCAAACCACTTGTGTCTGGTGTTGTCCTCTCTAGGTCAGACTACCGCAACTCACTCCTTTTAGGCTGTTCTGAACACCATGGGAAATACAAAAGGTTCAAAACTCAGCTCCAAGACTATTGCTCAAACACATAAAAGGTTCAAAATACTGCTATTTGCTCAAAGCTCATCAACAAAATCATGTTTTACCCCTCCTCACAACTCTGCTGGCTGCCAATCCAGGCATGCATTGAGCACAAGTTGTCAACACCTTGTGACTCTTGCTCTTTGATACAGCCCCAGTTTATCTGTCTGATCTTATTTGTGTGTACTCGCCATCAGAACAATGATACAATGATATGTATTAGCCAGTGTCATTCAGATATGCAGAGGACTTTGTCTTGGTGATGTTCCATTTATACAGTGCATTAACAAATAGACACAAAAAGTTTTATTAAAAAAAGAAGTTATAATCTCATTCGTAACTACCACATGCATGCACGCACACACACACATGCATGCATGCAAGCACACACTCAAACACATGCATACACACACACACACACACACACACACACACACACACACACACACACACACACACACACACACACACACACACACACACACACACACACACACAAACATACATATACCTGTGTGCAAAGTGAAAGCAGCAGAAGATGTGACATCAATATCATTGCACAGCATTAGACAGAGAGAATTTCTGACAATGGTCATTTTATCTGTTACAACTTAACTGTTTCTTGTCTAATAACATCATCTTGCTCTAATGCATGTATAAAGTTCTGCAGCTAACAGTGGTCTGCATTATGATTATCTGCACTGAATGTTGTTTTTTGCTTAAAGCAATCCACCTGAATTCACAGTCAACTTGTGGAAAGATCCTGCTTGCACATGGATGTTGTTGCAAAGTTATTGAGTGCATTGACATTAACATTCATTTGTCTAAATGTGCATATTTAAATAAATGAGACAATAGCCATTTAGAGAAATTTGCGATGTGGATCAGTAGAGCATTAGTTTCTCTTGTTTGTTAAATACCCCTCACTTCCCCAAATGGAAAAGACAGGAACAAAAAACTAAAGGAAACAAGAAACAACAGCCAGTGACATTAAGCCTGTCATGAGCATCTTTTGTTTTGTTTTTTATGCGACTCCTGTTCATTTTTTAAAGATTTTCAGTGTGGTCTTTCATGTTATTATTTTTGTAATTGTAGGTATGAACAGTAAGGCTGATGCAATGTTTTTGTCATGTTGTGACATTTTTCTCATAACACAAGCAAAGGGTGCTTCCACATGACTGTCTTAATGTCATGAACAACCTCTGCTTGTGTCATGAGCTTTCAGTATGACTGCCTTAACATCATGAACAACCTCTGCTTGTGTCATGAGCAAGTTGTTGGGCATAGAACTGATTGGAGTGGAATGTGAAGGGAACTTGTTGAAGTCTGTGTAATGATTGGTGCTGGTATTAGGCTTGCCTTCTTTGGCTGCAGCAATAAGCGGGTATTGTTGAATTTTAAGTCTATGTAGTATTGAGACTGGTGTTGATGTTAGTGATCATGGTGTGGTTGCAGCTGTTGCAGAAACATTGGTTAATGTTGTTGGATGCTAGCTGGTCAGTTGCCTTGCATGCTACTTGACATGTGTTAATTGTGTGTGTATAAATGTCAGCAAATAATTATAGGGATGCACTTCTTCAAGTGATAGTGAAACTTTGGTAATTTGCTGGTTACTGCAGATTTCAGAAGGCTATATCAATGGCATTGATAAAATGGAACTATTAAAATCTCTCTTTTTGTTTGTTTTGCTGTTGCTGTTTTAATCAACTAGTTAAAATATCACACTGTGAAAAAACTTGCATATGTGTATTATGCAGCTTAGCTCTCTTAAAAATCCATTGAATAAATATTTTTTTCACATTATTCTTTGTATACTTCTCTTTCACGCTATGGTACAAATGTGGTTTCATTGAACTGAGTTGATATTTTACAGTTTTAATGATTTTTACTTCAGTGTAATCTCATCCAATTTTTTAAGGAAACAGGAGAGGGAGGGGGGAATGAAGGGGTGTTGGGGAATGATATACATTTTATTTTTCACATGGGGGTGGTGGGGGCTGATGTTGATTTTGATTTGATGTTGTGTGTCTCACAGGACAGGGTTGGCAGAATTGATCAGGAATAGGCATGGCCTTGCTGTGCCTGATGACAATTAATTCAGGCCACTGTGATCACATAGGGGAGGAATTTAAAGAAGAACCCCCCCTCCCCCCCCACCCCCCCCCATTCCCCACCTAATTATGAAAATGTCTGACATGACTAAATGTTGTGTTGACAGGCTAGTGGTTGTGGTAGTATTTCCAGGGAGAGGCTGTTGATTATGAAAACACACAACATGCATATGCCTGATATTGACCGGCCCATGTCTGCCTCACCGAACAAGACTGACAGGAGCAGGGCGGGGCTGGTGTCAGGTGTAAAAATGCATCATTACATTACATGAATGTATGCCTGCTGTTGATTGGCCAGTTTGTGCTCCACAGGACAAGATTGACAGGAGCAATTCTCAGACATACCAGTACTTCCCGGTGCTGCGCGACTGGATCTCCCACTTCCTGGGCACCAACGGAGACATGACTGCCTCACAGATAGGGAACAACATGCTGGTGCAACAGGTACAGTGATGAATCTGTTTATCACTTCTTAGACAGGGAACAGCATGCTGGTGCAACAGGTGCAGGGATGAATCTATTACTTCTTTTCCCCCCCTTTGACCCATTCCCTGTTACCCCCTCCCTTGTCAGCCCATTTTGAATGAAATTAAACACCATCACTTTCGCCTGAGTTGCTGTAGTCTCAAAATATAGAAGAGCACCTGCAAGAACTACTGTATACTTATGTAAATATAGAAAGTCGGATATAGAGTGTACAGGCAGTTGTGCTGCAGAACTACTACTGCACACACACAGACACACACACATGCACGCACATGCATGCACGCACACATGCACGCACACACGCACACATGCACGCACGCACGCACACACACACACACACAAAAACTCTCTCTCTTTGTCATGCATGCGCACGCACACACACACACACACACACACACACACATCACACAGTACACAGAGCAGAAAAAACAAAAAAAGAACTCAGCTGAGGACAGAAGAAGTTGAGTGCTTTGTATTTATGAAGTTGAATTATGTGTGGCAGGCTGTTTTAGGAGTGGAGCACAAATGTTTTTATGGAATAAATAACTGCTGGACTCAACTGGAAATACAAGCGCAAAGAAAGGGATGTGGAAAATCAGCCTCCAAGAAGTATCATGTGGGTGTTTCAATGCATTGCTGTTAGTGGTTTTCCTGATGTCTGAGTTCTTGGTCTTGCTTGTGTGTCTATTCACAAGCCTGTGCTATTGGATTTGACCTTAATGGGGTGGTTAAAGTGTTGTTGAATTGAATGGAACTGAACAGTGGGTTCCACTCTGGTATTACTGTGGGATGCTGGTTGATGATAACTAGTTCTTTATGCCTGTCTTCAGGTGTTGCGCTTGGTCCACTATCTGGTGAAGTACGGTTTCTACTACAAATCCACTGACATCAAGATGCTGTTGGAGCCGCTCATGAGTTTGCTGGATGGTCGCAATGACAAGCCCTACCCCAACATGGCTGGTAAGACATGTTAGTGACACAACTCACAGGAAGATGAAAAGAAAGAAGGAAACCGCCTTGAATGGTAGTAAACTTCCATTCAGGTTTTGTTGAGCTGCCTTGCGTTTCAAGGGCACAGCTGTGTTCTAATGGTAAAACTGAAACTTGGCATTTTCTAGACAGGTTCGTATCCAGTGATGAGCACTTAGCCATCCTGTTGCCATTTTAGACAGGCATTTTTCCTGGGGGGAAAATAGGACCACCTAACACAAGGCAGCCAGTCACTACTGCACAGTGGCATTGGGCAGCCTGCAGTCTTTGATGTTTGAAGCTCTGCAGAATTGGCTGGGACAGGAGCTGCAGCACTTAAAGGGAACTCAGTTTCTCTATTTCGTTGAAAGGGTTATTGCTCCCACTGTAAGATCTGAGCCTACAGTCTCACAATTCTCAGTCCAGTGTCTTCACCACTTGGCTGTGCGTGTTGCCTCCCTCTGCTTGTAATGTCCTTCTGCATGTTGCCTGCTTCTGTGTGTTACCTCTTTCTGCATGTTACCTCCTTTTGTGTGTTACCTCTTTCTGCATGTTACCTCCTTTTGTGTGTTGCCTCCTTCTGCATGTTACCTTCTTTTGTGTGTTACCTCCTTCTGCATGTTACCTCCTTCTGTGTGTTACCTCTTTCTGCATGTTACCCCCTTCTGCATGTTACCTCCTTTTGTGTGTTACCTCTTTCTGCATGTTACCTCCTTTTGTGTGTTGCCTCCTTCTGCATGTTGCCTGCTTCTGTGTGTTACCTCTTTCTGCATGTTACCTCCTTTTGTGTGTTACCTCTTTCTGCATGTTACCTCCTTTTGGTGTTGCCTCCTTCTGCATGTTACCTTCTTTTGTGTGTTACCTCCTTCTGCATGTTACCTCCTTCTGTGTGTTACCTCTTTCTGCATGTTACCCCCTTCTGCATGTTACCTCCTGCATGTTACCTCCTGCATGTTACCTACTTCTGCATGTTACCTCTTTCTATGTGTTACCACCTTCTGTGTGTTGAACTCTCAACCTTTCTGTTTGGTGTTGTGCAGCATGTTGAGATTGTCCATCAGTGTCAGTGGTTCACTACTCTGTTCTGTGTGTTGTTGAAGTTGCTCCATACTCAGTGTCAGTGGTTTACTGCTCTGTTCTGTGTGTTGTTGAAGTTGCTCCACACTCAGTGTCAGTGGTTTACTGCTCTGTTCTGTGTGTTGTTGAAGTTGCTCCACACTCAGTGTCAGTGGTTTACTGCTCTGTTCTGTGTGTTGTTGAAGTTGCTCCATACTCAGTGTCAGTGGTTTACTGCTCTGTTCTGTGTGTTGTTGAAGTTGCTCCACACTCAGTGTCAGTGGTTTACTGCTCTGTTCTGTGTGTTGTTGAAGTTGCTCCACACTCAGTGTCAGTGGTTTACTGCTCTGTTCTGTGTGTTGTTGAAGTTGCTCCATACTCAGTGTCAATGGTTTACTGCTCTGTTCTGTGTGTTGTTGAAGTTGCTCCATACTCAGTGTCAGTGGTTTACTGCTCTGTTCTGTGTGTTGTTGAAGTTGCTCCACACTCAGTGTCAGTGGTTTACTGCTCTGTTCTGTGTGTTGTTGAAGTTGCTCCATACTCAGTGTCAATGGTTTACTGCTCTGTTCTGTGTGTTGTTGAAGTTGCTCTGTACTCAGTGTCAATGGTTTGCTGCTCTGTTCTGCAGGGAGAGAGGCAGAGGAGGTTCTGCAGCACTTCAGGAAGCAAGGCCGGTTCCAGAAGAGTCAGGAGACCAAAGCCATTGTCGATGCCAAGATTCAGTGAGTTCCTCATTGATTGTCTGTGTTCTTTCTTCTTCTTTTTTCTTTTTTAATTGTGGTATGAAAACATTTTACTGCAGGGCTTTTCCACACAGCTTTACCAGAACTCAGATTAAGGATTTTCAGGTCTTTTCCCCTGTTTTTGAGTGAAAACACCACAACTTGTTCAGTTCACCCAGTGCCAAACTTCATGGCCTTCTTGCTGTGATTTCCACTCCTCAGAACTGCCCCAAGATAACCTTCATGGCTGACTGGGGCTGGGAGTGAAACAGTGGTAATGAATTAGACCTTCATCAGAACATGTTTCACCAAACAAAGATGCACTTCCTTCTTCCTGTGATTTTCCTTTCCTCATAGAATAAGTTTCACCAAACACCAAGACTTGCTCAGGTCTTCTTGCACTTTTCCTACCTTCACAGAATGTTTCACCAAACACCAAGACTTGCTCTGGTCTTCCTGTGCTTTTCCTTCCTTCACCAGAAATAATTGCCTGAGATTCCAGACAAAGGCAGTGACTTTCATCACTTTTGTACTTTTGAGAGAACACACTGGCCGTTTTCCCATGATAATTTGATCCTAGAAGAAAGACCAGTTGTGTAACTGGAAGAGGTCAATCATTAATTTTGTCTGTGTGTGTTCATTGAACTCTGCATGATCAGTGTTTCCTTTGCAGGGCTTTGGAGGTACTGAACTTGTTCTTCAACTTCATCTTCAACCTCAGGATGGAGGTGAGGAATTTCCTGTAGTGACTGCAGTGTAGTGCTCTGTAGGATACTGTGGCTTAGACTTGCAGGTCATTGACCTCCTTCATGAACAATGCACAATTCGTCATGCTGGTTTGATGTACAAACTTTGTAGTGAAACCCTCAGATCTGATGCAGGTTATGATTTTTAAGTTTTGCAGTTCTTCTTTCATGTTTGGCCATTTGTTTCTCATTTCAGAAATTCATGAACATGTTCAAGGAGACGCACTCTCATGCCTCGCTTCCCATGATGCCTCCCCCAGAACTGGGCCCCATGCTGAGCGAGATGTTTGACATTGAGGAGTATCCCAGGTGACTAGGGAGCTCAGCCAGTAGTCTCTTTGCTTTGCTCTCATATGGCCACTTCAGATTTTTGTTTCCCAAGGCAGTTTTCTTTTCCTCCTGCAAACTCAGTGTTTTCAAGCAGAAAATTTGTGAAATTTTGTTTTCTTGTCAAAGTTTTGCTTTTCCACATGGAAAAGTATTTTCCCCATGGAATTTTGTTGTTGGAATGAATTGCTAAAATTGGTAACATTTCTGCAGAGTTCCCTGCGGTGGAGAACTGTAGCTGCAGAAAGTATGGTATTCTCTGATGAAAACCTAGAGCCATTAAAAGTTCTTTTTGAGCCTAGTCAGAATATGGCCATGCATATGCTTCACACACAGCCATGTACTACTGGTTTATTCAGCTTTATTTCTGCCAGTCCTCTTCAAACACAGAAGGACTTGGGACATGGAAAAATGAAGTTGAATGAACTGGGAAAGCAGATAGTTATGAGGAAGGTAAAATCCCAGGCAGTAGGTGATGCATGTTAAGTTATAAACTGACTTCAGATCTGGAATGAGAAGATGTCTGATAGCTGTGAGATTTCAGCAGAGGGGACCTTGGCTTCTGTGTCTGTTGTACCACACTTGGGGGGGGGGGGGGGTCTTAATGTCCTAAACACCTGACAAGTTGCACTGCTGTTTAGAAGCACTTGTATTCCTATACATGTTTTGTGAACTCAGTCTTGTGGGGTATATATATATTTTTTTTTTACCAAGTTTGCTGTCACAACATGAGGACAAAAGGAACTGTATTGCTCTTTTGCATGTCTGTTTCCAGTACGTGCAAAGTGTCACTTCGCAGGCTTTTGGGAATCTTCAGCGAGACAGCTTTCTTCCAGGACTATGAGATTACTGCCATCCTGATGGTGAGCCTCCCTGCTTACGCCGTCCCTTCAAGCCAGGCAAAAGTTCTTGTGGGATTGGTACCCTCTCCTTGCTTGGCTTCCCACATTCTTCCTCCTTCTCATGCCCCCTCCCCACCACTTCTCTCCTTCAACATCCCCCCCCCCGTTTCCTTTTTACTCCTTCCCCATGGTCCCTCCTTTTTCTCCCACAACCCCCTCTTCCTACCTTTGGCCTCTCATTCCCCACCCCACCCCCGTTCTCTATGGCGCCTCCTTCCCCTGCCCCTTCTTTTTCTTCCTCTTCCTTCTCCCTGGTCCGACTTAATACCTTCCCATTCCCTCTCTTTTCCCCTTGCCCTTCCTACCCCCCACCCCCCTCCCAACCTTCACCACACTGAAGAGATTTACCATGCACCAGATACATACAGTATTATTAATTAATGCTAAGTGTTGCACTGTTGACAGTAGCATTCACACCAGATACAAACAGTATTAACACTAAGTGTTGTACTGTTGAGTTGACAGTAGCATTTGCACCAGATACATACAGTATTAATGCTAAGTGTTGTACTGTTGACGATAGCATTCGCACCAGATACATACAGTATTAATGCTAAATGTTGTCCTGTTGACAGTAGCATTCACACCAGATGCATACAGTATTAACGCTACGTGTTGTACTGTTGACAGTAGCATTTACACCAGTGAGTACTGTATTGTTTATGTCCATAGCAATGTACAAAAGCAGATTGTGAGTGTTGTAGTGTCCATAGCTGTGTAATTATAAGTGTATTACAAAGCTGTACTGGAAAGTGTTGTACTGATCACAGGACCTGTCCCACTACGAGTATGACGAGATGGTGCGCAAGTCCATGCAGCTGCTCAACAGATACTACTCTGCCCACAGGACTCTCTTCACTCGTGCTGTGCAGGCACAGGTACACAAACCAACCAAGCAATAAACCTGCCAACCAGCCAGTCAGTTAGCCATCTAAGCCATCCAGCCACCCACAAATACTCCTGATACTTCACTTTGTTTAGCCAGTCATTCAGCCATGCATGCACGCATCCATCCTTTAATGTCCTCACAGTTGAGGATCCAAGACCAGACTTTTTTCGCTTGGCTGTGGTCTCAAAAAATGAGGACTAAATGAACTGTGTTGCTGTTTTGTGTGTATGTTTCCAATAGTCTCCAAAAATGAGGACTAAATGAAGTGTTGCTGTTTTACTTGTCTGTTTCCAGTATGTGCAAAGTGTCACATCACAGGCTTGAGGTACTTGAGGGTAGTCTGCCACTTTTCTTCTGCTCTGTAGGAGTCTTCTTGCATCCTGCAAGGAAACTCTGTGTGCTGTTCTTTCGCCAAGAAGTCCCACTTTAGTGCCAGTTGGACACAGAAGTGTGTGATTGTACAGTGCATGTGCAACTCTGAGGCCTCATTCAGTTGACCATGGAAGTGTTTGATTATACAGTGCATGTGCATGCTCAACACTGAGAACTCATTCTTGCTGTATGCAGGTCCTCATCACCGATGCTTCAGTGGAAGTCAGTTCTAAACTGAACAGTCTGCTGCCTGCGCTGCGTCGCCTAGCAACATCCAAACTGACCAATGAACAGGCAGAGGAACTGGGCAGGATTGTAGACCAGCTAGTAACGTAAGACACTGTCATTAAGATGTAGCCCAGTGGGTAATGTAAGACACTGTTATTAAGCTGTAGACCAGCGGATAATGTAAGGCACTGTCATTAAGATGTAGACCAGCTAGTAATGTAAGACACTGTTATTATGGTGTAGACCAGTGAGTAATGTAAGACACTCTCATTAAGATGTAGACCAGCTGATAGTGTTAGACACTGTCATTAGATTTTGACCAGCTGATAGTGTTAGACACTGTCATTAAGATGTAGACCAGCTAGTAATGTAAGACACTAGCTGTGATTAAGATGCATGTAGACCAGCTGATATTATAACATGCTGTCATTAAGATGTAGACCAGCAAGTAGTGTAAGATACTGTCATTAAGATGTAGACCAGCTTATAGCATTAGACACTGTCACTAAGATGTAGACCAGCTAATAATGCAAGACACTGTCATTAAGATGCAGACCACTTGGAAAGGTAAAACACTGCGGTTTAGATGTAGACCAGCTGATAATGTAAAACAGTGTTATTAAGGAGTCAGTTTTACGGTGACAGTTCAACTGATAAGGTAAGACAGTGTCATTAACAAGTAGGTTTTATGGTGACAGAGAGTCCAGCTGATAATGTAAGACAGTTTCACTGAGATGTAGACCAGCTGATAATGTAGGACAGTGTTAGTAATAAGTGGTTTTATGGGGACAAACTGTCCATGTGGAAGGTTTTTGTTGTACTCTTTGCTTTGATATACTTTGGTATGTTGACATATATTCATGTTGGTGTGCTTGTATATTCATGTTAATACATTTACATGTTCATGTTGGTACTTGATGTCATGTTTACCTGTTAGTAGGTTTAGGTGTTGATGTTGGTATGTTTACATGTTGTTTGGTGTTGACAAGTTCATGTTAAGTGCTTACATGTTCATGTTAGTATGTTTACATGTTGATGTTGGTATGTTTATGTGTTATTGCTCATTTGGTATGTTTACATGTTGATATTGGTATGTTTATGCTTTACTGCTCATTTTGGTATGTTTACATGTTGATATGGGTATGTTTATAAATATGTTATTGCTCATGTTGGTATGTTTACATGTTGTTATAAGTATGTTTACATGTTGTTATAAGTATGTTTACATGTCATTGTTAACATTGGTATGTTTCCATGTCAGGTTCTGTCACCTTGAAGGGGAGGTAGAAGAGCAGCATAACATGAACCAGAGCATCCTCTACAACCATGGTATGCCACACACTTTCTTACCTTCATGTCAGCATCACTCTGCAACATGCTTCTCATCAGCTGTTGTAAATCAGTCAAAAGGAAATACTCAGATATGCTTGTGATTGGTTATTTTGGACTTGATTGTGTTCAGTGTGTAGGGTCCAGAAATGTGAGCCAGAATTTTACTTCTGATTTGGTTTCTTATGTTTTTGGCTGGCATTGAAGAGTTTTGAAAGTGTGATTTATCGTGAGTTTTGAATGTGTGATTTGTCCAAGGCACCATGACCCTGTGCGGTTGAAGGGGCACCATTATGCAAGAACTAACTAACCGCTAGTGCTATGTACTGCCATGGGTAAATGTTTACCCTTAAGCCTTGGACCATCACAATCTTGATGTTGAATTTGGAAGAGGACAATTGTTGTTGGGCTGATTACATTGCTTTGGGCAAATGGTGGAATTGTACAATTATTTTGTCTTTTTACCCCCACATTGGTTCTGCCATTGCTGTGTCAGTTGGGAAGGGTTGGGGGAGGGGGTGGGTATGAGTTGGGGGAAAGATGGGGGTGTGGGGTGTGTGGAAATTGAGGCGTGTAATTTGAGGTGTGTAATTTGATGTATGTTTCTTTTCAGCGGTACTGGAGGATGCTTTCACAATCCTGACACAGAACATTGATGTCAAGCTGCTGGTAACCCATACTTTATCATTCTTCCCACCTGTTCCAGTGTGTCTTGTAGTAGCCGCATGGTGTCACTTCTGTATTTGTTCCAGTGTGTCTTGTAGCTAGCCACATGGTGTCCTTCTGTATTTGTGTCTTGGAATTTTGGCATTGTGCTCGCCTCCATTGAGGTCTGCTTGTTCATACCATATTGATGGCCTTGACGTATTGAAATGTCATGGTACTATTTGAAACATAAAACTGCACACTTAATACCCCAAATGATAACAGTGATGATAATCCTACTTCAACAATCAGAAGCCTTTTTGTCACTGTCTTTTAAGACCACCTTAAAAACGTCCATCAAAAATGGTGTGAAAAGAGGGGTGTTCATTGGCATGAAAATATAAAGAGGAATGTGAAAGAAAAAAGTGGTCCTAATAGGAGGGTGGTCATGAGTTCATTTCCATGGAAATATGAACGTTGATGTTTCTTGCAGGGGGGGTGGGGTCCTCCATATTCTGTTAATCTTAGACTCTGGACCACCTGAGGTTTCATAAAATGGCTTGGGGGTGGTGGGGGGGGGGGGGGCTCTCATCATGATGTCCTTGTCATCAGGGGCTTCACTGCAGTATGTAGGTGATTACTAATGTTGGCTACTTGTCTATGGCTACTTGTGTAGGTGATTATTAGTGTTGGCTACTTGTCTACGGCTAGTTGTCTGCTTAAATTACATGACTGTGATGGTGTGTGTGCCACAGGAGCAGTACGGAGGCCTGCGGAAAGTGTTCCAGAAGACCTTCATGCTGCTGCGGGCCATGGCCCGGGGAAACCGTGTGGTGCAGGGCCGACTCTTCGACCGCCTGGACATGCTGCTGTCTAAAGAAGGTGCTGCTGCTGAACTGGCGGAGTGTCTCACTGAGGTAAGCACCTGAACTGGCTGTCTCACTGAGGTAAACACCTGAACTTGTTGAGTGTCTCTCTGAGGTAAATGCCTGAACTGGCTGAGTGTCTCACTGAGGTAAATGCCTGAACTGGCTGAGTGTCTCACTGAGGCAAATGCTTGAACTGGCTGAGTGTTTCACTGAGGTAAATGCCTGAACTGGCTAAGTGTCTCATTGAGGTAAACACTGGAACTGGCTGAGTGTCTCACTGAGGTAAACACCAGAACTGGCTGAGTGTCTCACAGAGGTAAACACCAGAACTGGCTGAGTGTCTCACTGAGGTAAACACCAGAACTTGCTGAGTGTCTCACTGAGGTAAACACCAGAACTTGCTGAGTGTCTCACTGAGGTAAACACCTGAACTGGCTGAGTGTCTCACTGAGGTGAACACTTGAACTGGGCTGAGTGTCTCACTGAGGTAAACACCAGAACTTGCTGAGTGTCTCACTGAGGTAAACACCTGAACTTGCTGAGTGTCTCACTGAGGTAAACACCTGAACTAGCTGAGTGTCTCACTGAGGTCAACACCTGAACTGGTTTATATAAACAGTTGAAATGTATGAGCATCTCACTGAAGTAAACTACCTGTGTGAAGGTCTTACTGAGGTCTCACTGTGTTTAATACCTGAACTAGCGGGTTGTTTCATTGAGCTAAACATCTAATAAGCCCAGTGTCTGACAGAGGTAGATACCTGATATGGCCCAGTGTCTGACAGAAGTAGATACCTGATATGGCCCAGTGTCTGACTGAGGTAGATACCTGACATGGCTCAGTGTCTGACAGAGGTAGATACCTAATATGGCCCATTGTCTGACTGACGTAGATACCTGATATGGCTCAGTGACAGCTAGATACCCTATATGACCCAGCGTCTGACAGAGGTATATACCTGATATGGTCCAGCGTCTGACAGAGGTAGATACCTGATATGGCTCAGTATCTGAGGTAGATACCTGATATGGCCCAATGTCTGACAGAGGTAGATACCTGATATGGTCCAGTGTCTGACACCTGATATGGCTCAGTGTCTGACTGAGGTAGATACCTGATATGGCCCAGTGTCTGAGAGAGGTAGATACCTGATATGGCCCAGTGTCTGACAGATACCTGATATGTCCCAGTGTCTTACAGAGGTAGATACCTGATATGGCTCAGTGTCTAACAGAGGTAGATACCTGATATGTCCCAGTGTTTTACATAGGTAGATACCAGATATGGCCCAGTGTCTGACAGAGATAGATACCTCATATGGCCCAGTGTCTGACAGATACCTCATATGGCCCAGTGTCTGACGGATGTAAACACCTGAAATATATGAGTGTCTCACTGAGCTAAGCATCCATTGTGTTTGAATATTTCACTTAGGTAAACACCTGAAATACCATAGTGTCTCACCTTGTAGCCACATTGATTCACTCTGTAGCATAAAAATAATGATATATTCTAAGACCCGAAAATTGCCAGCAAAAGCAATTGGATGCCCTAGGTGAGACTTCATGTTTGCAATTTTGTAACTAAAGTTGCTTCTTTTAGTGCAGTTAGCTGTCAGTTCGGCAGTGCCAGTTCCATTCTGTTGCATTTCAAGATAAGCTAGTCTGGTGCATACTAATGATGGTGTTCACTTGTTTGCAGGTGTTCACATGCAGTTCCAACATGTGCATGAAGATCATTAATGATGGTGTATGCTTGTTTACAGGTCTTCACCAGCAGTTCCAATACCTGCATAAAGATCTTTAATGATGGCGTTTGTTTGTTTATAGGTGTTCGTTGGTAAATCCAACACCTGCATGAAGATCATTAATGATGGTGTTTGCTTGTGTACAGGTGTTCACAGGCAATTCCAACACCTGCATGAAGATCATTAATGGTGGTGTTTGCTTGTTACAGGTGTTCACAGGCAATTCCAACACCTGCATGAAGATTATGGGACACCAGGTCCAGAAGATAATGAGTCTTGTGGCGCAGCATCGCGAGAGTATCCCACAATTCCTGGATCTGCTCAATGCTGTTGTGAAAGTGGAGGAGCTTGATTTGCCGCTGAAGCGGAACCAGAGTTTTGTCATGACGTATTTCATGCAGTACCGGGCTGACATCGCTACTGTCATTGACAGACCTGAACAGGAAAGGTGAGCTGCTGGCAGTCACAAATACTGCGTGTGTTTCAACACTGTTGCAACTTGGCAAGCACTGTGGATAAATATGGGCAAGGCTTCATTCCCAGGCATCAGTGTTGTTTCATTTGTTGAATGTTTGCATATTTTTTAATTTCAGTTTTAATTTCAGTGTGGTGTGTGTTGTTAAAGATCCCAAACAGGAAATGCTTATGACTGACAGAATACCAACTCAAGAAAAAGTTAGTATTTATCTTTGGTGAAAAGTGATAGTGACAACTAGTCTAAATTTGGTTTAGAACAGTCAGCCTTGTTGGCTGAATGAAACATCTGGATTGAGTCTTGGTAATTGATCAGTTAAATCATCTTTTTTTGTCTGTGCTATTTTCCCTGTAAATTTTGCCTTTCTGTCTGGAGTATGTGCTATTATTTATCCCAGAAGCAGTCTTGGTTCTTGGTAGACAGCTGGTACTTGCGATGAAGGGAACATTATCTTCTTTAGCATAGGAGACAGATTTCACATTTAGTTCTTCATTTATTTGTGTGTGTTTATTTGAATGTGTATGTATGTTTGTGTGTGTGTGGGTGCATGTGTGTGTGTGTGTGTGTGTGTGTGTGTGTGGTTATAGAGCAGAATGGTCCTTTGACATTTCTGATGCTGGAACATAGAAAAAGGGAGAGAGAAAAAACATCTGCTCAGTGATATGATTGCTTCTAAACATTGTTGGTTGTGTGTAGTGTCTGTTGATGACCTTGCTCCTACACACTGACTGGTGATACCCTTGCTTCACAGGGAGCTGATTCTGACAGGCAAGGACTCGAAAGAGCTACATTACCTGATTGCCATGGTGGATCTTCTGGCTACGTGCGCAGAGGTACCATTGCTGCTGCTGTTGTTGTTGTCTTATCGTTGATAGTGACTGCAAAAGTGATGATCATCATCACAAACTGCAGTGATGCAGATAATGTGATGATAATGCTACTCCTCACAAGTCACTTTCTATAGTTGTTGTTGGTAAGGATGATAATGAGATTGGTTGGTCAGTATGCAAATTCTTGCCATACTTGGTGAAGGTCATGATGATGACAGCTGTGATGATGGGGAGGATGACACGATAAAGCATATCTCTTGACCAGTCATGTTTTGTTTGCTGTGGCCATCATAGTTATTACAACAACTCTTTTACAGCTTATTGTTACTTTCATTATTATTGCTTGCTTTGTGCAGGGTGAGAACCGCTACATTGAGTCCATCTGTCAGACCATCTTTAAGATCCCTGAACTGCTGAAGGTCCTGAACCACACGGCCATCAACAGCAACCTCAAGCGGCCCTTCCTGAGGTTCTTCCTGTGGGTGTACCTCAACACTGCCGGGGGCATGATAGAGAGTGGTGCTGGTGACCTGCCGCATGACCCGTGAGTTTGCCTCCAGCTGAGGGAAGCTAGTGTGGTTGTGTCATTGTTGGTGTCTGCCTGAATAGGGCAATGTGGGTTGTGTCATTGGTGGTGTCTGCCTGAATAGGGCAGTGTGGGTTGAGTGTGGGTTGTGTCATTGTTGGTGTCTGCCTGAATAGGGCAGTGTGGGTTGTGTCATTGTTGGTGTCTGCCTGAATAGGGCAGTGTGGGTTGTGTCATTGTTGGTGTCTGCCTGAATAGGGCAATGTGGGTTGTGTCATTGTTGGTGTCTGCCTGAATAGGGCAATGTGGGTTGTGTCATTGTTGGTGTCTGCTTGAATAGGGCAATGTGGGTTGTGTCATTGGTGGTGTCTGCCTGAATAGGGCAGGGGGGTGGGTTGTGTCATTGTTGGTGTCTGCCTGAATAGGGCAGTGTGGGTTGTGTCATTGTTGGTGTCTGCCTGAATAGGGCAGTGTGGGTTGTGTCATTGTTGGTGTCTGCCTGAATAGGGCAGGGGTTTTGGGTTGGGAGTGTGGGTTGTGTCATTGTTGGTGTCTGCCTGAATAGGGCAGTGTGGGTTGTGTCATTGTTGGTGTCTGCCTGAATAGGGCAGTGTGGGTTGTGTCACTGTTGGTGTCTGCCTGAATAGGGCAGTGTGGGTTGTGTCACTGTTGGTGTCTGCCTGAATAGGGCAGTGTGGGTTGTGTCACTGTTGGTGTCTGCCTGAATAGGGCAGTGTGGGTTGTGTCACTGTTGGTGTCTGCCTGAATAGGGCAATGTGGGTTGTGTCATTGTTGGTGTCTCTATATGACAATGTGGGTTGTGTCATTGTTGGTGTCTGCATATGGCAGTATGTGTTGTGTCATTGTTGGTGCCTGCCTTTATAGATCATTGTGGTTTGTGTTATTGTTGGTGCCTGCCTGCATAGTTGTGACAGACTGATTCCAAACTACATGAGGTGGTGATGGTTCAGATGGTGGTGACTGACTAATTCCAAACTACATGAAGAGGTGACGGTTCAGATGGTCAACTGATGCACAGCCTCTGGTCTTGATAGCAGATGGTAGCTAGGGTAGTCAGCAGCACAAGGATTTTGTGGTCAGGTCATCATCTGGTGTGTGTGTGTGTGTGTGTGGTGTGTGTGTGTGTGTGTGTGTGTGTGTGTGTGTGTGTGTGTGCAGTCAACTGTGGCAGTATGTGGACAGTCTCAATGGAGATCTGCAACGCATGGCCGACTTTGCAACAGCCAATCCAGCCTCCACTAAACAGCTTTTGAAACGCCCCCCAGCAAAAAGGTGCTGTGCTACACTTGTTCTTCTCAATCTTTCTTTTTTTCTGCCCAGTTTCATTATTCAAAACTTTAAAATCTTACACTCCATTGAAATTTGGAGGGGAAAAAAAAAAAATGTTCAATGAGGGATAGGATAGGAGTTTGATACAAATTTCTTTCAGATCAGACAATGAAACAATGAAGCATTTATTAAGACTTTCTTCTTTTTGGCTGATTTGCACATGAAAACAGAATAATGCTGATTTACATAAAATTCAATTGTTTTAGCTTCTTTTTGCTTCTGTTTTATCCAAGTATTAAGTGCAAATTATCCAGCACTTCTTTGTTTCAAAGCACCTTTAATGTGTTTTCTTTTTGATTTTGTTGGTTTGGTTGTTGTTTTTTACATGCATTATGAGAGTATTTTTGTTTTGTTGTCGTATCAATTGTCTCCTTACTTATGTCAACAGCAACAACAGTTTAAACACAAGGTAAAATCTATTCTGACAATAAATCACCAACATGGGGTGTAGAAAAGGACAACTAACCACATTGTTGAAATTTATTTATGGGACATTTTGCATCACAAGAACATCACATGATTATATTTTCTTACTTTCTAAGCATTGCTACCAACTGTTTAAGCTTTAACAAAAAACATTAACACTTTGGTTTTGCATCATTGCTTTAATAGACTGATTATAACCAACACATATACCTGATTATAACCAACACATATACCTTCAATATCTGTAGCTGCATGAACACCTAGCTTGTTCTGCCTGTAGGGGATGGCTTGGGATATCATGCTTGAATTCCAGGTTTTTCACCTTAATTGGGAAGTTGCTGAGGCAGCAGTCAAAGTCCCCTCAGCTAGGAATCCACAGCTGTTGAAGAGCATTTCCTTTAAACTAGAAGTAGGTGGGAATATTATACCTGTCAACCCATACAGTTTACTGGTATAAAGTACTTTTTTCCCCATTATTTTTGGGGGGGGGGGGGGGGGGGATAGGCCATGCTGGAAACTGGATACAGGAAAACATAATTTTCATGAGATTTTGTTGTTGTTTTAAACTGAGCAAAAATATTGAAAAACTGTCATATGAGCAGCTGACACATGCCATCGCCAAATGCACAGTGACTGGCTTAGTGCAACAGGCTAAGAAATCTCGTTGGAAGTGGGATTTGAAGTTGCGCATGTGTATTTCGCACGACATTGCTGCTTCCTTCCACTGCCACATACACTGGTTGGAATTCAAAATGCCACTGCCACCAGCGAAAAACAAAAGACCCCGGCCTGCATAAGGGAAATAGAGATTCACAAACTCTGGACTAAGATTTACTCCCAAAAGGGGTTGACAGCTATGGAATATAGCTTAACTTCCTCTGCCTGCTGCCAGCCAGTCTGCTTTTGTAACTTGTACCTTATAATTGAGAGTTCATTTTACCTCATTTTTCCCCAGTCCTCAGTAACCATTAAGTGAAACGCAATGTGAACACTGAATCGGCCTTTTGATTGCTGTTTCATGATGTGCTTTGCCTTCAGATTATGACTTTCAGGGTTGACTGGGCATTCAGTATCCAGAATCAATCAGTGCAGACTTTCCATGGGTGTGGGGTGGAGTTTTCAGAATGATCAGCTCTTTGTAGGACTCTTGAGGAGGAGCAGTTGCACCGGCAGTGCCATTTCTGGATGGGGAAAGGGTTTGTTTGAGGTAGAGGTAGAGGCATAGAGGTGAACAAGAAAACCCAGAAAAAAAGTGTCTTAAGTCCCCAAATTTGTGAACACATTGCAGGTAAAAGCCTGTCCAGGGAGGATCAAACTCTCAACTGCCACTTGACTGCTTAATAAAACTGAACTGAACAAAGGTGTAACTTCAATTGTTCAATCATTGGGTTTTTTCCTTTACTGAAAGCAGCAATGCAATGTCCAGGCTTGTAGGCAGTAGATTTTATATGAACTCAAGCAGGCAGCATATAAAATTGATATCTCTGTATGTTCTCTTAATGGTCTGGCAGCACATCTGTTTGCAAAGTGTCCTTCCAAGGGAGGTGAACTTCTCAAGGCTTACTGTTTTAGTAAGATATTAATATTTTGTTGAATATGAATATTTTGAGGACATGAAGATTTTGTGTGAACATCTAACTTAATGTCATCATTAATTGGCCTACAATGGTGGATCCAACTCGTAGCTAAATAGATGCTGATGACATAATGACGTAAGTGTTAACCCTTCAGCATTTAAACCGTAACCATTGTGTTATCCCTTTTGTTTTTCATCTGTCCCTCTTTTCCAGCCGTGATAACATCAACTTTTCAGCCGGCTGGAAAAATGCCCCACATGTCATGAGCTACCCACAGTTGCAACTTTGAGTTATAAACTGGCTTGAGTTCATAATAGAACTAATTTTTGGTGAGATAATCAGTTTGTCCCTCTGACTGTTGGAAGTTTGAGCTCAACAAATTGAGATGAAGTTCATAAACAGTTCACTCAAATGAATGAAGGTAGCAGTTTTAGTCAATTAAGAGATTGGTTTATAAACAGTTTTGGCTAAAATAGTCATTGGTCCATATTTTTTTTTAGCTCAAATGAAATGGTTCATACACAGTTTTAGCTCTGATAAAAAAGAAAGGTTCATAAACGGTTTTAACTCAAATGAAATGAGACATTGGTTCATAAACAGCTTTAGCACAAATGAAATATCACATTGGTTCATAAATCCATTTTAGCTTAAATTGATTAAGGCATTGCCTCATATAACAGTTTTAGTTTATGAATTACTAAGACATTGATTTATAACAGTTCTAGCTCTAGTTCATAAACAGTTCTAGCTCAAATGAAAAAAGCAACTACACTGGTTCATAGAGTTTTAACTCAAATGAAATGAAACATTGGTTCATAAACAGTTTTAATTACATCAAATGGAATGAGACAGTGGCTTGTAAACAGTTTTAATTATCTCAAATTAAATGAGACATTGGTTCATAAAGAGCTTTACATCAAAAGAAAGTATATCACTGGTTCATAACCCCATTTAGCTTAAATTAAGTAAAGCATTGCTCCATAAACAGTTTTAGCTCATGAATTAACTTATTAATTAAGTCATTGATTCATAAACACTTCTAGCTCAAATGAAATGGTTCATAAACAGTTTTAGCTCAAATGAAACAAAGCATTGAATCATAAACAGTTTTTATTCAGTATCAAATGGCATCTTTTAAAGCCAAACTGAAAACCTTCCTCTTCTCACAGTATTTCTATCCTGACTAATATCAGTACCCAGTTCTGCTACAGTCATTGTGTGTGTGTGTGTGTGTGTGTGTGTGTGTGTGTGTGTGTGTTGTGCTTTTTTGTTTGTTTTTTGTATACTGTATGTAAATTGTTTTGGTAGGACTATGCTCTACATGTGTATAGAATATCATATTTAGGTTAATATGTATCATGTGAGCGCTCAGGGCATTGATGAGCGCATGATAAATGTACATTATTATTATTATAAGACATGGTTCACAAACAGTTTAACTCAGATGATTTGAGACACTGGTTTATAAAATGTTAAGCTGATGTGAAATGAGACAATGTCTTAAATTTTTTTTAAATTGGTTTGCCTTTTGTCTTGTGTCAACTTTTTGCTTTTTGTTGCATACTGTCAGCTTTTTGCTTTTTTGATGTGTCAGCCTTTACTCTGATTGTATTTCTTTAGAAAAGAAACCAGTTGCATGCTTTTTGTTTTGCTTAACCTTTTGCTAATCTTGCCTTTCTCCTCTTGTTTGCTTTGAAAGGACTTCCAGTGATGGCTTGCAAAGGTGTGGTAAATGATTTATGCTATATATACAAGTGTGTCACATAATGGAGTGGAATTCACAAGACTGTGTGGTGTGTACAATACTATATGGGCATGCATGGTTGGCACATGTGAGAGACACTGCTGTCTGTTGGTTGTGCAGCAAAATTTTAAGTGGCATTTGAAAAATAAAATGCCTGCAAATATATTTGGAATTTTGTGAAAAGGCTTTAATAATTTTCCTGCTTTCAGGCAAGGCATTGAAAACTCAGAAAGAGATACACAGGGAAGGAAAAGCACATTACACTCTTGTTGGCTTTTGGTGGTAGCAAGTGTGTTTCTGTTACAGTGACTGAAAGCTGTCTATGGCAGCAAGTGTGTTTGTGTAGTGACTGAAAGCTGTCTATGGCAGCAAGTGTGTTTGTGTAGTGACTGAAAGCTGTCTATGGCAGCAAGTGTGTTTGTGTAGTGATTGAAAGCTGTCTATGGCAGCAAGTGTGTTTGTGTAGTGATTGAAAGCTCTCTGCAGGTTACCCCTCTTGCTATGAATGAATCCCCAGAGATTTGCACACAGCACTTTAAGTAAGGTATTGCTGATGCACGATTAACATGATTTAAATCTGTATGTAGATACTACTTATGCATGTTTCGTATGACTTAAGTATGTGTTAACATATTCTGTAGTACAGAACTAGACTGAGCCTTTAGCCAGACATAAGTACACAGATCTTGATTGTCCTTTGACTTGACAGTGGTTGCAACTATAAGATTGTGACATCTTTTTACATGCAGCAGTATCCTGCATACCAGAGTGTTTACCGATAGCTGTATCATGCTCTTGGCATGTGACAGATTTGCGTTTGCTTGTTGCATTGGTCCGTATCCATGTTGACCAGAATTGCCGTTTACTGGGAGAAGCCTTTATGATGAAATACTAGGTAAAATGTTGTCAGATTTGCAATGAGTTTGTGATGTGTGATGATTTGACATCTCATCTAGTTTGCCCCCCCCCCTCCCCCCCTTTTTTTTGTTTTTTGGTGCACTGTGTGTCCTCTGTCTATAGACCTTTCCTGATGTGTAGTGCTTCATTCCTTACTTGTGTTTACAACAAGCAGCATCAACAACAGAGACAGTGTGCAGATGCAACTGTTATAACGTTCATGTGCTTTGGACTGTGCCTTCACTCACACTGGTTCTTCCGTGATGTTTATTGCCCTCGTAGTACAGTTATGGACAGGAATATGCCATTTGCTTCTTGCAGCGAGAGGAAAAACTGGATCAGCAGGAAGGAAGCAGCGTTAGATCTTCCACCTTTGCCAGCTACAGATACCCTGCACTCCTTAATCACTCAGCCGATAGAGGACCCTAAGTAACTTTGCCCAACCTCTCCATCCACTCTGACTCTCCACTAATTGTGTGCTAGAAGAACCACAGGCAGGCCACCCTTCCCATACTCCATGCACTGACTGACCGCCTAGCCTGGCAGGTACTGGTCATGGGGCCAGGCTGGTTGACTTCCTGCCTAGGTAGCAAGTTCTCTGCCTAGCAAGTACTCGCCTAGCCCAGCAAGTACTGGTAAGGGTGCCAGGCTTGTTGAATTTCCACCTAGCCCAGCAAGTACTGGTAAGGGTGCCAAGCTTGTTGAATTTCCACCTAGCCTAGCAAGTACTGGTAAGGGTGCCAGGTTTGTTGAATTTCCACCTAGCCTAGCAAGTACTGGTAAGGGTGCCAAGTTTGTTGAATTTCCACCTAGCCCAGCAAGTACTGGTAAGGGTGCCAAGCTTGCTGAATTTCCACCTAGCCCAGGAAGTAGTCACCTAGCCCAGCAAGTACTTGCCTAGCCCAGCAGGTACTGGTAAGGGTGCCAAGCTTGTTGAATTTCCACCTAGCCTAGCAAGTACTGGCTGAGCTTGCATTGATCAGGGTTGCAGGTTGGTGAGTTTCCTGCCTATATCTGTAGCAAGTGCTGAAGGCAGTAGGCTGGTAGTCAATGCATGGAGTACTGTGCAGTCATCCTTGCACAGAGACTGAGAAAATGATGATCATGTATGTCAAACCAAACCAGACTAAAAATATACTCAGTGAAATCAAACTGAAAATATTTCCAATCAAATCAAACTAAAATTGTGTGAAATTAAATCTAACTGAAAATGTGTGAAATTAAATCAAACTGAAAGTTAATAAAATGCATAAAACCAGATCAGAAAGAAGTTGTGTGAAATCAGATCATCAGGAGTAGAACTTTCCAAACCTAAGCCCCAAACATGAGTGGGTGAGTTGTAGACCCTTTGTGTTACTGGTCCACTTGATAGTTCATCTCAACTTCTTGGACTTTGGGGTTGTCTATAAGGTACATGTATTTACTGCACTTATTCATGCCAGTTTAATCATGCACCCCCAGCTCTGTTGATTGTTCCCCAGCTCTGTTAATTGACCCCCTGCTCCGTTGTCTCTCTCCCCCCCCCCCCCCCACACACACCATTTATACCTATTCAGTTCAAAGGTCGCTGTGCAAAGGGACTGGTGGCAAGTGGTTCTTTCTGGTTACTTTGATTATTTGTTGATACACTTACTCTTTCCTGGTTTTCTCCCCATGCACTGATGTTCACCTTCTTCCTCGGTCATCAAGGTTAGATGGGAAACCCCCATCTTCTCTTACAAATGCAAATCTCAATAGATAAAAAAGAAGATTCTGATAAAAAAGAAGATTTTTTTTAAATGAGGACAAACATGCATTTTGTTTATAGGCAGTGTGCTGTAAGTGTTTTATTAAAATTCACTTTGAAAAGCACACTTGGGGGGGTGGGTGGGGGGGGCTGTTTTCATTATCATTTTCAACTTTATCAGGCAATCACAGCCTTCCGTTTGTTCACTGCTGCATGGTTAACCCTTTCTGTGCCAAAGAATTTGTACTGCTAGTGCAATTTCCTGTCAAGGCTTAAGTCCCACAGAGAGCTTAAGTTAATCAAAGACATACAATTTAAAAACAATGCTTCATATAAGGATGCACAAAAGATCTGAATCTGAACAGGACATGATATGACATATTTGCAATGGTTCCCATTCCACCATGGATATGGCACACAACAAGCTTAAAAGGTGGAGTACAGATTAAATGCTAAATTAATGAAGTTTGACTCTTGGATGTCGGCCAAAATCCATTCAAAATTGTTTTTGTTTTTTGTTTTTAATGAACAGAAAACAATAACAATGAAATGGGTTGCGTCTAAAAAAAGAGAGAGGTTTTTGTCAGAAAGTGATATCAGTGGCTTTTTCAATCAGTTGCTGCACTGTAGAAGGGTTGGCCTGTTCTGCTGTTGTTTCAACTAGTTAACAGTAGTATGTCAGGTATAGAACAGATGATGGCTGGATGAAGTGATACCATTTCTACTGCACCCCATTTTGTCTCTGATCGCTAGACCTCAAAAGCTGTAGGCCATAGAAACTGGAGGATGGTGAAAGAAGGACATGATGAAGGACACCTGTATAGGGGCCTTTACACTCAAGACATAATTGTGTCTGGTACCAGACCAGTCTACCAAACCCCAGCAGGGCATGCGATTTTGGCTTAACGACATGCCTAACGTTTGTTTTGTCCTCTGGGCAGTTCCCACCTCTCATGTATGACTTTTGACCATCCTCGGTATATGAGAAATATGTCCCTTGAGCTAGTGAGTTGACCCATGTACTGATAATAGGCTTTGATTGTGTCCACTCTCACTCATGCTGTCTGAAGACCTCTCTTCTTTCCTCCAGGGTGTGCTAAAGTATTGCTTTCACTCTGCTGTCTGAAACCCTCTCCTTCTTTCCTCCAGTGTGCACTAAAGCATTGCTTTCAGGCTGGCAGCTAGCAGCAACTGTTGTCTTGGTTACATGGGATGTGTTGGGGCATGTTACACTGTAAACCACCCTTGCTACAGTTTTCTCTAATAGGTTTCTACATACTTGTGTGTCTTCTTTTTTCTTCTTCCTTTTTTTTTTTTTAATGGAAAAAGGTACATTGTCTGTTTGCTTCATTTAAGGTTTTACTGTTTAAAAACTGTTTTTGTTTCTTTAAACTTGAGTGAATGCTCTCATTATTTGACTGTGTGACTTGTAACTTCCTCTCTTACTTTTCTCTTCTTGGCTGTAATGGGTAATGGGGTGGACAGGTCAGGATTTCAAGGGGCAGGCTGTTATTCTTGTACTGTAGAAATATTTGTGGAAATAGCACTGTAGATCTCTGTCTCTGTCTCTCTCTCTCTCTCCCCCTCTCTCTCCCTCTCTCTCTCTACTGAGGTAGAGGATTCATTACTAGGGATAAGAGCAAGAATTATTTTTCTTGTGCATCCATTAGAATCGTAGTCTTGGTCCCTGTGGTAATACCAGTAAATTAAGTAGTTGTGCACATTCTCAGTCTCTCCTTCCCTTTCCTTTGCCTTCCAGCCATGCTACACAATGACTAGTTACCTGTACCTTCAGTAAAATAGTCTCATCCTGGCCCCACCCCTTCCTGTCTCTTGACAAGTGTGATTATAGTGAAATAATCCCACCCAATCCCCACCCCTTCCTGTCTCTTGACAAGTGTGATTACAGTTAAATAATCAGACCCAAACCCCACCCCTTCCTGTCTCATGACAAGACTGATTACAGTGAAATAATCAGACCCAAACCCCACCCCTTCCTGTCTCATGACAAGACTGATTACAGTGAAATAATCAGACCCAAACCCCACCCCTTCCTGTCTCATGACAAGACTGATTACAGTTAAATAATCAGACCCAAACCCCACCCCTTCCTGTCTCATGACAAGACTGATTACAGTTAAATAATCCCACCCAAACCCCACCCCTTCCTGTCACAGTAATCATAACAGTGACTACAGTAAATCTTGCCCTCGGCCACTTGACCTGCACATCATGTAACTTGACCAATATTATCTTAAAAGAGTTCCCGTTTTACCCCACCACTTCCTACATGATGTGACAGTATGGTGAGAATTATAGTCCCACCCAATCCACTCCTTTCTGCCTCATGATACTTGATGGATATCAGTAACAAAATTAACCTGCCCCATATTTGTCCGTGACACCTTAATAGAAAAATGGGTTTTGCCATGAGAGTCCCTGGCTTGTGCTGATCTCTAGTAGTGGCCTACAACAGAGATGCTAGTGTGAGGTGGCAGCATTGCTGCAGGCAGTATGTATGGAATCCAGGGTCCATTTTGGGATGTACTATTTCATTTTCTAGGACTAAATTGTAGCCATTACAATTATCCCAGTGCACCAAAGTCCCAAGGCTGGCTGTGTAATAGTATACATGTTGGCTTGTGTTTGGCTGAGTGGGGTTGTCAGCCCTTGCTGGAGGCACAAACAGGAGACACAAGTTGACTGACAGAATTATATCTCCACATTCATCTCCAGTCTGTCAGTACAGTTGTCCCCGCTGTAAATAGCTCTTGGCAGCTCTGTCTGGGGAAATGAATATGGGAATACACTGGCATCATGTATAGGGGGAGCGTGGCGCTGGTCATGATGGCCTTTTATTCCTTGGTGCAGTCTTAATTATGTTCCCATATGCAGTAATGGCCATGGCAGAACTTCACTTTTATTCAACTTATCAACCTTTTAAAGGTTACGTTACTGTTTGCTGCCAGCTGCTATTCAGGTTGCAAAGACATATCAAATGCATGCTCTAACATTATGTTGTGTATTCAGAGAATGCTGAAGTAAAACCATTACTTTTAAGATCCAGTCACATCACACATTAAACACTGTAAATGTGTGTTAGTGTGGATGCACTGCTCATATCTCTGGCGTTTTAGATTTTGTTGTGATCTGAGGCATTTAAATGTTTAGTACCTACTGTTTCTGATTATGTTTGATTGATTGATTTTGAATGTAAGTGTATGAAGTTGGTTACATGTCTGCTAATTTGGAAACCAGCCTGAATGAATTGGAATTGTGTATTATATGTGTGTGAGAATGTGTGTGTGTGTGTAACATGAAGTAGGCATGGATCATTTCTGTGTCAATCATCTCAAGAGATAAGTCCTCTTGTGCTAAAATTTAGCCATGCTTTATATCACATCTCAGATCCTAAACTTCCTTTTGCTCTGAAAAGTAATTGCAATCAAATTTCTATCAGTGTTATTATTGGTATTGTGTCATTTGTTTTGTTTATGCCTGTTCATTTTTCTTTTAAATGATATGAGTGGATAATGTTTTTTTTATATTTAATGCCAATGTGAGAGTCAACCTACAAAGAATATTACAGTAATAATAATAGTAACTGCATACATCACCATTGGTGAATCAGTGTTTGGACTCCAAGCTGTAAGAACTGTAAAGAACAAACTCACACTTACTGTCTTGCACTTGGACAGAACTGTGTCATGGTGCTTCAGCTACGTGCATGTTGTGACTGTTATGGAAGCCGTATCCTTTAGCACAGCCACAGGGGCATAGACTGATGAAGCTAATTGTTCTTTGATGTAGCTAATTATGCCTCCCCTCCCGATGGAGCTAATTATTGCCACCTGATGTTGCTAATTATGCCCCCCCCCCTTCTTTTTTTAAAGCTAATTCTTGTCCCCTGATGTAGCTAATTCTTGTCCCTGATGTAGCTAATTCTTGTCCCTTGATGTAGCTAATTCTTGTCCAGGATGTAGCTAATTCTTGTCCCTTGATGTAGCTAATTCTTGTCCCTTGATGTAGCTAATTCTTGTCCAGGATGTAGCTAATTCTTGTCACTTGATGTAGCTAATTGTCCCCTGATCTAGTTAATTATTGTCCCCGATGTAGCTTTTTATTGTCCCCGATGTAGCTTTTTATTGTCCCCTGATGTAGCTACTTGTCCTCTGATGTACTAATTATTGTTTCCCGATGTACTAATTATTGTTCCCTGATGTAGCTAATTATTGTCCCCTGAAGTAGTTATTGTCCCCTGATGTAGCTACTTCTCCTCTGATGTACTAATTATTGTTCCCTGATGTAGCTAATTATTATCCCCTGATGTAGTTAATTATTGCCCCCTGATGTAGCTAATTATTGCCCCCAGTGTAGCTAATTATTACTTGTCCCCTGCCATTTCAGTGAGCGGGGCACCACCCAGGAGGAAGAGATGAGAGGCCTGCTGCATTATTACTTTGATGGTGTCATGCCATTCCTGCAGGTAAGTCTGGGCTCCCGCACAGTTTGCTCTCTGTCTCCTGCTGCCTGCTGTGTTAGTTTTCACCTGTGCCATCCAGGGAGGGGTGGGCAGTAGACGTTGGGCTTGGTGGGAGAGGGGAGGGTCTCCATGCAGTTGTCACTTTGTCTTGGCTCATTTAATCAACAGTCTGGGGCAGGGTCTGCTGCTGCAGCAGGGTTCCAGAATAATTCTGCTCTCCCTACTTTCAAACATTTAAGCCTAATGTTTCCCTTTTTTTTGAGGGGTGGGGGGGGGGGGGGCAGAGCTGTCTTGGGGGCGTGTTATTATCACCTTGGTTATTCTGATCATTATTTGGTAATGGAAATCATCTTGGCCTGGACATTTGAAGTTGGGGAGAGGGGTGGGTGGGGGTGGGGTGGGGGGGGGGTCATGAGTTGTGTAACTGTTTGTGTCATGCATGTGTATGGCAGACATACTGCAGGAGTTGCTGTTAGCCATGCAGACATGAAGTGTAACTGTTCATGTGTGTGCATGTGTATGGCAGATGTTCTGCTGCAGTTGCTACTAGCTAGACATGAAGTGTAACTGTGTGTGTGTGTGTGTGTGTGTGTGTGTGTGTGTGTGTGTGTGTGTGTGTGTGTGTGTGTGTGCATATGTATGGCAGATATCCTGGAGGAGTTGCTACAAGCCAAACATGAAGTGTAGCTGTGTGTGTGCATGTGTATGGCATATATTCTGGAGGAGTTGCTACAAGCCAAACATGAAGTGTATAACTGTTTGTGTGTGTGTTTGTATGTGTATGGCAGATCTTCTGCAGGAGTTACTACCAGCCAGACAAAGATACCCATCCTGAGGAACCCACCAAAATGTCAACACTCACTCTCACTTTTGAGGCAAGTTTTTGTGTGTTCATTTGCCTGTTTGTTTCTGTGTTTGTGCATTTGTTTCTGTGTCAGCTTTTGACTCCTATGTAAAAATGCCAGTTTGTGAACAGTGTTAGACTGTGCACTGATCTGTGGCACAAGCCTCAACGTTTTGATTTCCTTGGACACTTCCAGCCAGATGTGTCTGGCATTACTGCTGGATTCTACTTGCTATTAGAGCTTGCTGAGCTTTACCCTCTGACCTTTTTACCTTATGTTTAGGCCATTGTAGCAGCAAATAGTTAAAGCCAAAAGTTGCAGTTCTTGGTTCATTAATTCTTGTCCAGTTGAGGTCAAAGTTTTCATTTTTATTATTGTTAAATACAAGGCCTAGGTCACACATAATGCTGTTTTTGATTTTGACCTGTAGTGAAGGAAGGTCATTGAAATGTTTTCTGACTTGACCAAACAAATGGAAATAATTCAAAAGCTCTTTATGTTGGTTTTATTTTGGAAGCTTTTTAAGTGTGGTGTTTGAAACTTTTGCACAGTGATGATCTCAATTTGGTTTGATGTGTTCATACCAGTTCTTATGACTTTGGCTCTTTTTTCTGTTATTACAGGAAAATCTGAAGTTACATTGGAATATTGTATTCTCCTGTTTTAATGTGTTGCCTAAATGTTTGTACTTGCTTATTTGGTAATGAGAAGGTGCAAAAAAGATCAGTTTGTTGTGATTCTGTATCCAGAAATTATATTTTCCCTTCTTTTATCTGCTGTAAATTTTTGAACACGTGCTTGCTTGGCAGTTGACAGTACAGTGATGGTGGTGTTGTTTCAAAACGAACTGACAGAAGCAGTGGTGATTTGTTGTACAGAAATTCATGGATGCCATGGCTCCACTGATCTCAGTAGAACAGCAGCTGAAGAACCTGGTGACTAGCATGACATCATTGATCACTGCCTCCAATGCCATTCCTCTCAACGTGAGTCCTTTGGTCTCTCTTGTGCTTGTCAGTTTTCTGTGTGTGTGTGTGTGTGTGTGTGTGTGTGTGTGTGTGTGTGCATGTGCATGTGTGTGTGTGTGGAAGTGTGTGCATGTGTGTGCATGTACACAAATGTGTTTGTGTGCATTGATCAGTGCTGACAACATGTATTGATCTGTCAGTCTTTTTCTCTGCGTGCATGAGTGTTGAACAATGGTGACTGTATTGTGTGTCTGTGTGAGTGCCTCTAAATGCTTCTGGCTGGTGTTCAGTTGAATATAACCTCTGAAAGCAAATTTACTTGACATGCATTCAGTAAAACCTGCTAGACAGTTTCACCTCAGCCAAGCATGTGCACTTTGTTACAGAAAATGGAGGAGTTCCACCAGAAGTATGGAGGTGGCGCGGGGTTCCAGGATGTCCGCAGTGATGCCAGAAAGGTGGGTCTTGGAAGGGGGTGGGGTGTCCACAGCAATGCCAGAAAAGTGGGATCATGGATGGGGGTGGATGGGGGTAACGCCAGAAAGGTGGGATTGTGGATGGGGGTGGGGTATGCCTGCAGCAGTGCCAGAAAGGTGGGATAGTGGATGGGGGGTGAGGATGTCTGCAGCAATGCCAGAAAGGTGGGATAGTGGATGGGGGGTGAGGATGTCTGCAGCAATGCAGAAAGGTGGGATCATGGTTGGGGGGTGGGGGGTGGGGGATGTCCACAGCGATGCCAGGTGGGATCATGGATGTGGGGGAGGGGGGGGTCCACAGCGATGCCAGAAAGGTGGGATCATGGATGGGGGTAGGGGATTGAAACAAGCAGGAAGGAAAAGAAACAACAGAGTGAAGAGAAATGACAGAGGCTGTCAGAGTGAGGAGAAATGATACTGATAGTCTCTCAGGGTGGAGACAAGCAGAAATGATAGAGTCTGCCAGACTGAAGATAAACTGAAGTATGGTGAGGGAAGTGATTGAAGAGGGATGGTTTGAAACCTTAGGACTTGTGCGTGGTGCACTCAAGGAACAGGCCTTAAACTAAACCTATGGTTTGTGTGACAGGTCAGAGAGATAACAATGGCAGTGAAAATCTGAGGTTTTGTTTTAAAATGCCCTGTTGGTGTTGGTTTGAATTTAGAAGCCCAGTGTTGTGAGTGATGGTTAGTGGGACTGGGTGTTTTTACAAAGCATCAACTGTGACACTGGCCCAGCATCTACCCCTGACCCCAGCTCTTTGCTTGCTGGGGCAACAGGAGCTGCAGTCCTGCCGGGCCTCAGGGGGGCATAGTGTTTCAGCACTGACACAGGATTTTGTCTTAACTCTCTTCTTATTCACGTGTTTTAATCACCTAGCTCTTATTGCCTTCAGTTGTTGCCCACAGCTGACTTTTGTATAACAGTTACAGGCACTATTCTGCTTGTGCTGCTACAAGTGTATAGAACTGAGGAGAGCAAGGCTGCAATGTAAAAAAAGAGGGGTTATTAACATTATGATAACATGTTACTGTTTTGGTCATCAATGCAGATTTTCTTTCCTTTCAGAAATATGAGGATTATTATAACACGGAAGAAGACATCAATGCCAAACTGAATATCTTCTCCGTCAACATGCAGATGGCTTATGGTGGTGTCAATGATGTGCACACACAGATTGGATTTCCCAGTAATAAAGGTACTAGTATATGTTGTGTCAGTAATATGTATTCAGTTAAGATATCCCAGTCATCAATGTACAGGCATTATGTTGCATCTGCAGTACACACACACAGACTGGATATCCCAGTAATAAAGATACAAGCCCTATGTTGTGCCAGCAGTACCCACACAGATTGGATATCCCAGTGATAAACATACAAGTGATATGTTGTGCCAGCAACACACACACACACACACACACCACACACTCACCCCACCCACCCCCGGCACACACACACGTATAGATTGAATATCCCAGTAACAGAGATACAAGAACTATGTTGTGTCAGTAATACACACACATATTGGATATCCCAGTAATAAAGATACAAGCACTGTGTTGTGTCAACAATATACACACACACAGATTGGATATCCCAGTAATAAAGATACAAGCACTATGTTGTGTTACTGGTGTGTGTGTTGTTTACAGGCACAGATTGGATATCCCAGTAATAAAGATACAAGCACTATGTTGTGTTACTGGTGTGTGTGTTGTTTACAGAGTACTCAGAAATGGGAGGAGATGAAGAGCTGCCCCTGGGACAGGAGTTTCAGGACCACCTCAAGTGTTTCATCAACGAAAAATCCAAGGAATCCAAGGAGAGATACTGTATGGCAGAGAAGCTTGTCAAACAGCTAGAGTAAGTGTTGTACGTGTGTTTGTGCCTGCCTGAAACTCGCATTTGCTGTAGGTATAAACACCATTGCCACCACCTGCATTACTATCATCGTTTCCATCATCATGCAGTGTCTTCTCAAACTGCTAGAGTAAGTGTTGTTTGTTTGTTTGTGCATGCACAAAGCCTGCATTTTCTGTAGGTACAAATACCACCAATCAGAAGATCACCATCTCCATTACTGTCATCATTTCCACCATCATCAGCATCATTTTCATCCACAGTCTCCTTCCTTACTTTCACCACAGCTTTGGAGCTGTTTTCATTTCCTAATATTAATCATCTCTTTGCAGAGTGGCTTTCACTTGTTATAAAATTTGTAAAACCAGGCTAGTTTTCCCTGGCTAAACAGGGAAACACCAAACAAAAAGACTAAACACCAAACAAAAGGTTTTCCCCAGAGTAATACAGTGGAACCCCTCTTCCAAGACTAAACACCAAACAAAAGGTTTTCCCCAAAGTAATACAGCGGAACCCCTCTTTGAAGACTAAACACCAACAAAAGTGGTCTTCAAAGAGTGGTGGTCCTTAATGTGGAATTCACTGAGGTGGAAATATGGAGGGATGGGTTCAGAAAAAGCACCCTTAATTGACAGAAGGTGGTCTTTGATTGGGGGCCCACTGACATGGAAATAGAAAGGAAAAAGTTTTGGACAAAAAGGTAGTCTTAAGGAGATGAGCATTGAAAGTAGCATGACTGTGGATCTGATGATGATGCATGTTGCTGGATATATCTCTGTCTTCAGGGCATGTCAGAAGAGGAGCAGATCAAGCAGCTGGACGGTGATGATGATGATTGTGATGATGATGTGTATTGCAGGATGTCTCAGTCTTCAGGGTATGTCAAAAGAGAAGATTGAGCAGCTGGATGATGATTGTGATGATGATGTATGTTGCAGGATATCTCAGTCTTCAGGGCATGTCAGAAGAGAAGATTGAGCAGCTGGATGATGATGATGATGATGATGGTGATTGTGATGATGATGTATGTTGCAGGATATCTCAGTCTTCAGGGCATGTCAGAAGAGAAGATTGAGCAGCTGGATGGTGATGATGATGACGATGATGATGATGTGTGTTGCAGAATATCTCAGAGTCTTCAGGGCATGTCAGAAGAGGAGAAGATTGAGCAGCTGGAACTGGACATCAAGTGTCCTGCAGAATATTCAGGTCTTCCCTTCACAAGAGGGGAAGATTGAGCACTGGAACTGGACATCAAGTGCCTGCAAAAATTAGCGAGGTCTCATTCACAACGAGATTTTTGAGGTTCCTGTGAGGGGGAACTTTAAACACAAGTTAGTGAAAAATTTGGTTTCCCGCAAATTTTTTGGGGGTTTTTTTTGGGGTGAGGTTTTATGAGGGGGTCAGACTGCAAGAAGTTAGTGATCTGTGCAGTGATCTGTTGCTGAGGTTTTATGAGGGGGTCAGACTGATGGCCCCTGCAGCTATAAAAAAGAGAAAAAGAAGTGGCTCCATGATTCAGGACCCCCCAACCCCCCATTTTTTTTTCTGTCCCTGTTAGGTTTGAAAAAATATGGTATGGATCGGATTTTGTGTCTGATAGTTTTGTTTGTGTGTATATTTGTGTATGTATGTGCATGTTGCCAGCTGAAGTTGATAGAGAACATGCACGATTGTGTGTGTGCAGACAAGTTAAGTTGATAGAGAACATGCATGATTGTGTGTCCAGACAAGTGAAGCTGATAGAGAACATGCACAGTTTTGTGTGCAGACAACTGAAGTTTCATGGAGAACATGCATGACTGTGTGTGTGAAGACAACTGAAGTTCATGGAGAACATGCATGATTGTGTGTGCAGACAACTGAAGTTCATGGAGAACATGCATGATTGTGTGTGTGTGCGTGTGCGCACGTGTGTGTGTGTGCGAGTCTGTGCGTGTGTGTGTGTGTGCATTCATGTATGTGTTGAATTTTGACAATATGTACTTGTAAAGAACGTGTAAGCGCTTAGGGCCTGTGCGGGTTAGGCGCTCTAAGTATTCATTATTATTATTATTGTTGTGTGTTCAGACAACTGAAGTTCATAGAGAATATGCATTATTGTGTGTTCAGACAGCTGAAGTTCATAGAGAATATGCATTATTGTGTGTTCAGACAGCTGAAGTTCATAGAGAATATGCATTATTGTGTGTTCAGACAGCTGAAGTTCATAGAGAATATGCATTATTGTGTGTTCAGACAGCTGAAGTTCATAGAGAATATGCATTATTGTGTGTTCAGACAGCTGAAGTTCATAGAGAATATGCATTATTGTGTGTTCAGACAGCTGAAGTTCATAGAGAATATGCATTATTGTGTGTTCAGACAGCTGAAGTTCATAGAGAATATGCATTATTGTGTGTTCAGACAGCTGAAGTTCATAGAGAATATGCATTATTGTGTGTGCAGACAGCTGAAGTTCATAGAGAATATGCATTATTGTGTGTTCAGACAGCTGAAGTTCATAGAGAATATGCATTATTGTGTGTTCAGACAGCTGAAGTTCGTAGAGAATATGCATTATTGTGTGTTCAGACAGCTGAAGTTCATAGAGAATATGCATTATTGTGTGTTCAGACAGCTGAAGTTCATAGAGACTGTGCATTATTGTGTGTTCAGACAGCTGAAGTTCATAGAGAATATGCATTATTGTGTGTGCAGACAGCTGAAATTCATAGAGACTGTGCAGACAGCACTGGACTCATATGATGTGGTGGTTAGTGTGTTGGGTCATCTGTCCCGCCCCCAAGATGACCTGGTCAGGGAGCTGCTGTCTTTCTTGACTGTGCTGCTGTTCAGTGGCAATGAGAATGTACAGTGTGTGTGTGTGTGTGTGTGTGTGTGTGTGTGTGTGTGTGTGTGTGTGTGTGTGTGTGTGTAGCTGATGTACATCATTCCTGCAGGCATGGAAGGTCAGTTGTAATTTGTCTGAGTTCCTCTGAGTAAACATGCAGTCTTCATACTGTATCCTCCATTCCAGTCTGGAAGTCAGATAGCTTCACTGATTCTCATGTACTTCACTACATGCTTGTGTTTCACGAAAGTTAGATTTCCATACATATTATAAGGCGTGAAAGCTGGTGCACATATTGATTCTGTGGAATTGCAGAAACAATCATTGACAATAGATAACAGAGTTCACACAACAGGATATGCTTGTCTTTGCGTTCTTTTTGAGAGAAAAATGAAACAAACAAGCACAATGCAATGCTCTGCTGTGAGGCATATTGACATTTTTAATGAAATATGTCGATTAGAAATGTTTGCCTCCTACAAAAAACAAACCTGTTCCATTTCCGGGTACCGATAGGTTACTCACCCCCCAGGTAGTGAAATAAAAATGAAAGGTATCTCCCCTCCAGGTACTCATTTTTACATACCTTTGTGTTTTTCTGTCCACAGCGAAGCATGTTTGGCTACTTCACAGGCACCCGAGAAGAGACATTCTTTTTCGCTGTGAAAAACCGCATGCAGCTCTCTGCTCTGGCAACGAGGGAAAAGTAAGTGGGTCATCAGCTTCATTGTCTCAACTCTTCCTGAAACACTGAGAGTGTGACAGGCACTATTTGTCTCATGACAGAATGTAAGGGGGCAGTGTGTGGCAAAGTGGTGAAGGCACTTTGGAGTAACAGAATGCAGGTTCAACTCTCAGTTTATGCAGCAGCCCTTTTCCCCATCTGCTGAGACTGAGGGTGGCTGCCGGTTCAAATTCCAGTTTAGGCAGCAGCCTTTTTGCCCCCTCTCCTGAGACTCGGATGGCTGACTGAGTGTTGAGTCCTTCAGATAAAAAGGAATATCCAGGCCCTGTGTTCAACAGCACTGCGCGCAGTAACAAACCCACATGAGCAGTAACCGTTTTTTTACTGGGAAGATTCTGTAGAAATTCCACAATTGTTACAGATAAATTAATGTATCACCAAAATATAACTGACAGCCAATCCTTTGGCAAACAGAAGGAGGCCTAGGCCTATCCAAATCTTCAGAGTGGTGCATGGAGTCCAGAAATAACATGTGCATAGGGGCTGTGAACTCAGATATAGAGTGAAATAAGAGTCATTGCCTAAACCACAATGATGTGTGGAGAAATGTAATCTGAGATGGCTAAAAACATGCGGTGGCCCTTTTCAATGGCTGAATGTAAACATGGTCGATGGTACTTGTTGACAGGGGGTGAAGGGGTGAGGGGGCCAGGGTTAAAGTTAACTGGGTTTAGGTCTGTGCACAGGGTATCATGTAGTCACTACTGCCTGTTACTATGTGATACTGCTTGTGAGTTAGAGCAAGATTTCATCCCATTATGAACAAGAATTTCAGCAACAAAAAATGTAAGCATTGAAAGGCAGCCCTCTGCTGGTGTGGCATGTTCTAAAAGTTGCCACTGAATGTCCATCCATAGTGTGAACTGGTGCATTACTGGGTATCAGCTATATACCATGCATGCACATTGAAAGACTGAATGTCTTTTGGTAGTGTCAACTGGTGCATCTCTTTCTAGGTATCAGCTGTATACCATGCACATTGAAATATTGAATGTCTGTTGACAGTGTGAACTGGTGCATGTCAAGCCAGACATCAGCTGTATACCATGCACATTGAAATATTGAATATCTGTTGATACTGTAAACTGGTGCATACATCAGTGCATGCATCAGTTGTATGCCATGCACATTGAAACACTGTCTATTGAATGTCTGTTGACAGTGTGAACTGGTGCATGTTGTATCAGACACCAGCTGCATGCCATGCATGTTAAAAGCCTGTTGAATGTCTGTTGGTGGTGTGAACTGGTGCATGTCATTTCAGACACCAGCTGCATGCCATGCACATTGAAAGACAGCCTGTTGAATGTCTGTTGACAGTGTGAACTGATGCATGTTGTTTCAAACACCAGCTGCACACCATGCATGTTGAAACACTGTTGACAGTGTGAACTGGTGCATGTTGTTTCAAACACCAGCTGCACGCCATGCACATTAAAAGACAGCCTGTTGAATGTCTGTTGACAGTGTGAACTGGTGCCTGTTGTTTCAGACGCCAGCTGCACGCCATGCACATGGCCAAGGTGGAGGAGCTGGTGGCTCAGGCCAAGGCCTTGCAGAAAGCCATGAAGGAGGGGAAGGCTGGAGCAGGGGTGAGTTGTCTCTATATATACAGACACAGTTACAGTAAGGACATTTTGTCTTGTACAAGCACAGTGGAACCCCTCTCTAAAGACTACCCAAAGAATCCAGCAGATGTTGTCCTGAAAGAGGCGTGGTCCTTGGCCAAGCATTCATTTAAGTGCAGTATGAAGGAAAAGGCTGAAGAAAAATAGGTTTTGGAAGAAGGTTGGTTTTCATCAGGGGCCTCTGTGAATTTGACTGTGGACAGTTTCCTTTCTACCTCCAAGTCAAGTAACCAATTCATTGGAAAAAACCCAGTAGTGTACATGAAACTTCAAATGAAAAAAAAGTAACAAATCTGAGCCAGTACCCGTTTAGAATTAAGATGGCCTTGAATGTGTCCAGTGAAAAATGCTCTGCCATGTTTCAGGACGCCATGTTGGCCACTCAGCTGGGCTCCATGTTTTCAATGGTCAAGAGATCCCGTGTGAGCATGAACAAGTCCAAACGTAACATGGTGAGTTCTGCCTCCACTTGTGACTACTGCTTGCAGTCAGAGGTTGTCAGCCTACTGGCTTACAGGCACTCTGCTTTGTATGATGCAGGTTGAACCCATTGGTCGATCATCATTGAAAATTGGATGTTTTGCTGCAACTTTTCATCTTTCCTGCGTGTGCAGAAAGGGTCTCGGCTGGCCTTAAACCGCAACATGCTGGCACCCTCGTCCCCACGGCAAGGCAGTGGCATGATGGGGAGTTCGCTGATGGTGCCAGGCATGCAGAGTCTTCAGCCCAACGGCAGCATGTTAATGGGGGGAGAGAAGCCCCTCAAATCATCACCGCCAGGAAAACCCAGGAAAACGGCTGAGGTGGCCCCTGTAGAGGAAGCTGCTGTGCCTGACATCAGACTGGATGTGAGTGTGGGGAAAATGAAGCAATAAGTGTGTGTGTGTGTTGGGGGGTGGGTGGGGGGGGGGAGATCAGAGGGGAAGGGGGGGGGGGGGCAGGTGGATGGGATGGAGGAAGAGAAAGGAGACCTAGAAGTGGGAGGTGGGTCAGGGGGAAGAGGCATTTCAGGGTTGATATATAAAACTGTTTCTCCACCCACAGGATCTTGATGAGGATGAGATGCTGGAACTGACGGAGTCGGCCATTGCCATGTCAGATGACCTCGAGTTCAAGGATGATGGCTACATTGAACTGGTGCTGCGCGTGCTGGGCCTTATGTGTGACAACCAGCACAAAGGGTTGCAGGTAAACCGACACACTGAGCCCTCTCGGGTGATGAGCCCTGGTGGTTTGTCAGCTTTGGTGGGTGATGAGCCTTGGTGGGTGATGAGCCTTGGTGGGTGGTCAGCCTTGGTGGGTGATGAGCCTTAGTGGGTGGTCAGCTTTGGTGGGTGATGAGCCTTGGTGGGTGGTCAGCTTTGGTGGGTGATGAGCCTTAGTGGGTGGTCAGCTTTGGTGGGTGATGAGCCTTAGTGGGTGGTCAGCTTTTGGGTGATAGCCTGGTGGGTCAGCTTTGGTGGGTGATGAGCCTTGGGGGTGGGTGTGAGCCTTGTGGGTGGTCAGCCTTGGTGGGTGAGCCTTAGTTCAGCCTTGGTGGGTGATGAGCCTTGGTGGGTGTGAGCCTTGGTGGGTGATGAGCCTTAGTGGGTGGTCAGCTTTGGTGGGTGATAGCCTTAGTGGGTGGTCAGCTTTGGTGGGTGATGAGCCTTGGTGGGTGATGAGCCTTGGTGGGTGGTGAGCCTTGTGGGTGGTCAGCTTTGGGGGTAGCCTTGGTGGGTGATGAGCCTTGGTGGGTGGTAGCCTTGGTGGGTGGTCAGCCTTATTTCAGCCTTGGTGGGTGATAGCCTTGGTGGGTGTAGCTTTGGTGGGTGTGAGCCTTGGTGGGTGATGAGCCTTGAAAGGTGGGTGGTCAGCCTTGGTGGGTGGTCAGCCTTATTCAGCCTTATTCAGCCTTGGTGAGTGATGAGCCTTGGTGAGTGATGAGCCTTGGTGGGTGGTGAGCCTTGGTGGGTGGTGAGCCTTGAAAGGCAGGTGGTGAGCCTTGGTGGGTGGTCAGCCTTATTCAGCCTTGGTGGGTGGTGAGCCTTGGTGGGTGATGAGCCTTGGTGGGTGGTCAGCCTTGGTGGGTGGTCAGCCTTGGTGGGTGGTCAGCCTTGGTGGGTGATGAACCTTGGTGGGTGGTCAGCCTTGGTGGGTGGTCAGCCTTGGTGGGTGGTCAGCCTTGGTGGCTTGTTAACCCTCTTTTAACTTGATTGTAGACCACCCTAAACCCCCGACAAAAATGGTTGGTAGAGGGGTGGTCATTGGTTAGGGGTGCATTGACAGGAAGGGATGGGGAAAGGTTTCTGACCAAGTGGTCTGAATCGATCGTGGTTCACTGACTGAAGATATGGGGAAAGGTTTCTGACCAGGTGGTTTGAAAAGGGGTACATGTCATTGGTCAGGGGTGGATGGACAGGAAGATCTGGTGAACGGTTTTTGACCAAGGTATCTGGAAAGAGGTGGCCTTTGGTCAGGGGTGGATGGACATGGAAACATTAAGGGAAAGGTTTTAGAAAAAAAGAAGTAGTGTGAAGAAGGGTGGTCTTTCATCGTCACGGTGGTTTCTGATCAAGGTGGTCTTCACCAGGGATTGCACTGTACTACATTGGAGACCAGGTGTAACTTTCATCCTCTTCCTGCAGGATTACCTGCGAGAACAGCCAGACAACATCAAGTCAGTCAACCTGGTGGCAGAGACAACACGTTTCCTCAACATCCTGTATGGAAATGTCAATAACAAATCAGCCCCACTCATCATTCAGCTGTTTGACACACTGGTTGAGTTTACCTCAGTAAGTACCTCAATATCCTGTGTGGAATCATCAGTAACAATAAGTCAGTCCCATTCATCCTATATGGAACCGTCAGTAACAAGTTGGCCCCACTTATTCAGCTTTTTGACACACTGGTTGAGTTTACCTCTGTAAGTACTGCTGTGGTTGGCAGTGCTGATTCATTACCTGTTGGGGGCGGGGTGGGTGAGGGGGGACTCCCTTGAAAACACTGGCAGTGTTATATTCATAAGGAAAACTGTATTAATGGAGTTTGCTTGGGCACTATAACTGGGATGATATGCTAATACTTTGCATCAAGATGGTACCATAATCAATGAATTTCCTTGCTGATTTGTTCTAGTTTCTGCAACCAAGAGCTATAGGAAAATAATGGATAAATGCATCGCAATCCTATTGTGATTTCAGGGCAACTTTCACAACCAGGCAATTGTGTTTGACAACAAGGTGTGTGAATACATCAACCACATGCTTCGGGTTGGACGCTTCAAGGGGTGTAGCCTGGAACAGGTAACCATGTTTGTTTGTTTTCTTTTTAATCAGGCTACCCTCTGTTCTGGTCTTTTGCCACAAAGCTTAAAAAAGAAAATGTTTGCATGTACAACCACAATATTTTTTGTCACACCATAATTGCTATAGTTACGAAAGTGCTTCAAAAAGTTGCACAAGAAGTTTTTTGAGGAAGCATTTAATAAAACCACAAGTTTGATATTTCACAGTCACAGTAACATGTAGAAAATCAGTGACCTGTTTCACATTTTAATACAGTAATTGTTCTACACTGTGTACACTGTTGAAAATCATGATCCTGTGCTAATTTAAGACAGGAAAAAAAAGGCATCACATTTCTGTGATGGTTTGTCACAGGGCTTTCAGATACAGACCCACTGTGCTTGGCAAACTGCTAGGAAGTGAGCATTGCATTCTTCTGTAGCTTGTTGATTGCTGGTGCTCTGGGTGCTGGCTTTCTAGCTCATGTAACCAGATGTTGCTGTGTTCAGTTGTACTGCCTGAAAAAGTCTGTCACATGCTTTTTCTTGTATTCTGTTACACAGCCTCAAAAACGTCTGTCAGATATATGTCAGATATATGTTCCTTTGTTCAGTTGTACAGCCCAAAAAAGTCTATCATGTTTTGTTTTTTCTTTATTCAGTTACACAGCCTCAAAAAAGTCTGTCAAATATATGTTCCTTTGTTCAGTTGTACTGCCTGAAAAAGTCTATCACGTGTTTTTTCCTTTCTTCAGTTACACACCCACAGCCTGAATCAGATGTTTGTTCCTTTGTTCAGTTGTACAGCTTGAAAAGTTCCTGTGTTCAGTTTAACAGCTTTAAAAAATGTATAAAATATATGTGTCCTGTGTTCAGTTGTACAGCCTCAAAAAGTTTATCACATGTTTGTTCCTGTGTTCAGTTGTACAGCTTGAAAAGTTCCTGTGTTCAGTTTAACAGCTTGAAAAAATATATAAAATATATGTGTCCTGTGTTCAGTTGTACAGCCTCAAAAAGTTTATCACATGTTTGTTCCTGTGTTCAGTTGTACAGCTTGAAAAGGTCTTATCACATGTTTGTTCCTGTGTTCAGTTGTACAGCTTGAAACACTATATTAAATATGTGTCCTCTGTTCAGTTGTACAGCCTGAAACAGTTCATCAGTGTTTGTTCCTTTGTCAGTTGTACAGCCTCAAAAAGTCTGTTATGTTTGTTCCTGTGACCAGTTGTACAGCTTCAAAAAGTCTGTTATGTTTGTTCCTGTGATCAGGTGTACAGCCTCAAAAAGTCTGTTATGTTTGTTCTTGTGTTCAGTTGTACAGCCTCAAAAAGTCTATGATGTTTGTTCCTGTGTTCAGTTGTACAGCCTCAGAAAGTCTATAATGTTTGTTCCTGTGACCAGTTGTACAGCTTCAAAAAGTATGTTATGTTTGTTCCTGTGATCAGGTGTACAGCCTCAAAAAGTCTGTTATGTTTGTTCCTGTGTTCAGTTGTACAGCCTCAAAAAGTCTATCACGTTTGTTCCTGTGTTCAGTTGTACAGCCTCAAAAAGTCTATTACATTTGTTCCTGTGATCAGTTGTACAGCCTCAAAACATCTATCATGTTTGTTCCTGTGATCAGTTGTACAGCCTGAAAAGGTATGTCAAGTGTTTCTTCATGTGTTTCAGTTGTACAACCTGAGAAAATTATCAAGTGTTTGTTCATGCATTCAGTTGTACTCCTGGAAAAGACTGTTAAGTGTTTGTTCTTATGTTCAGTTGTACAGCCTGAAAAAATCTATTGCCACACTGATCCGTGCCCTGTCAGAGGAAAATCCACCAGATGTCAATGAGGAAGAGGCACAGTCATTACCAGGGGTGAGCACTCTTAAGATGTTTGTGGATAAGTTTTGTAGATGTACCCAGAATTGTTTAGCACAATATGTCTAAAAAATAATATTAAAAATGCACGTATGTTTGTTAAAACTAAAAACCAAAACACAAAAGATTCAGATAAAATCTGAATTAAGGAAAGTGTATAGTAGTGACTTTTAATTTTAATTTTATTCTAATGCTCTTGAGTTTGACGTTTGGCAGACAGATTAAAACCATTCTGCTCTAGTGGAAGTGGAATTGAAAGCTGGAAATTTCATTGTTTTCTGTGCTTACCTGAACTCTGTGCAAGCAACAGACCAGTGATGACATATGTCTGAACTAGCTTTAGTCCTCAAATCTGCTTCAGAGATTTCGCTCGGGAAACGTTTTGGAGATGGACTTCAGCATTCAGACACTGCCTTGAAGTGAACTGAACTTTGGGGTTAGCTTTTGAAACACAACATGAATACAGGTTCATAGATCTTCTGTATGCCTATTCAACAAATAATTGCAGAGTTTGAAACAATGAGCAATACACAGCTTAATCTTGTTAACTGTGGTTTTTGTGACAGATATCCGCCAAAATATTTACCATGCCAGGTTTTGTAAGTGCCTCTCTGTGTGTATGGCTGAATTAAAGGGCTCCATGGCAATTTTCATTCAGTATCCTGCGGCTTGTTTTTTTATTCTGTTGTAGTTTGATATGCTTCATTATCCCACTTTGGAATTTTCTCATACGAAATTGGGATCACTCTTCTGGAGGAAAATGCCAGCTGCTGTGAGAGTTATGCAGCCTAACTTATTCCAGATATTGGTGGAATTGATAAGATCTGATGAGAGTTGTGCAGCCTAACTCATCCCAGATGTTGGTGGAACTTCTGCAACAGATTACTGGGACAGCCATCATGGGTTCTGCATTGTGTGTACACCTTTGCCACATGAGACATGGGTTTTCATCTCATCCAGAGCACTAGGCACTGAATGTCCTGCACCCTGAAGCTAAGGGGGTGGCGGGGGGAGGGGGGGGCAACGTGACTTGTCTGAGCAAGGACTCAGTCTCACACCCTCTTAGTCAAGAGTCTCATGCCTTCACCGCTTGGCTCTTCCATTGAATGTAGCAGTGCAGAGAAGTAGTGCTTCGGGCATTAATTTCATGACTGAAACACTAAAACTCTGGCAGTATTGTTTGAAAATCGCTGTGGAGCCCTTTGATATAAGGTGGTGTTGTGCTCATTCCTAAACATATGGCATATATCCTTCTTCTATAGTAATGACTGCTTCATACAGGTCATGTCTAAAAGGGCTTATCCCCTTGTCTGGAATCTCAGGGCTGTCATTTGATTCCCTTTTCCTATCTCCTTTTGTTTTTTGTTTTTAGCCTAGTCCTCTTGCTGTTCAGTTACTAAGGAAAAGGCTGTGTTTGATAATAACTAACTAAATTACTGTGTTGTTGATCAGCAGAATTTGTGATAATACTAGTGACATTAGTGTGTACACACAGGTCACACAGGTCTTTTGACAGCAGATCATAATTATATGTGTGCGAATACTTTACTGCAACTAATCCTGTTCTTCTCCCAGTCTGTTTCTGGCCTTGAAAGTCCTTAAAATATGTCCTGATCTTTTCCGTTGTATTAACTGTGTTTCAGATATTCTGTACTCCACAGTATATGTCAAATAATACTACCTAAAGAACTTCATTTCAGACTCTTGTTGTCAAGGATTTCAGAAAGAAATTCAGTGTTCAGATCTGTGTCTGCTGCCTCAGTGTATTCAGCCCCTTCTCCACCTTCCTTGATGATAATGATGGCACTTATTTTTCTGCAGCCTACCTTATACCACAAGGGCTGACCAACATGTATCTGCCTTTCCTGCAAGCCGTGACAGAGAGAGAAGAAGATACATGCTATAGTTTAAAGCATAGCAGAGAGAGAGAGTGAAAAGTGGATCATTTGAAGTGTCATTGCCCTTGATTGTTTTCAGCGAAACTTGCATGTGAATCGATCCAGTGCCGGGGTAGGTGCAGAGTCTGCAGTGTTGTGTGCCTTTGGTGTATTGTGGCATTTTTGGTGTGAGCATACCTCAGTACAATTTCTGTCATATATGAATTTATTGTGAGAAGATAACACTATCAATCAGTGCATTGAATTGTCACTTTGGAACTGAGCTTTTGTGGGCTACCATTTCACTGTTTTCCACCTACAGACCTGATGATTCTGTAGGCTTTTATAAATGTTTTCAACACTTGTAGCATTATGGTGAGGTTGCTGGGTACACTTTTGATGTTTGATCTAGCTCAACCAAACTATTTTATGGTTGCGCTTTTTATGTGTGTATGCAAAAGCAAATTACAATCAAAATACATCTGCTGTGTTTGAGCAAAACTTGCATTTGAGGGAGTGATAAATCCTGAAGCGACATGGTTTAAAAGACTTACAGAGGAACACTGCCTAGAACAAAACTGCTTTAATGCGACATTCTTCTGCTTTCTTCCTGCTTTCTTTTTTTGTCTACTTGTTCAGTTAAAACACATTTTGTGAGGAAGAAGTCATTCTGATTGTTGCAGCCTTTTTGAATGAATAGTATAGTTTGAACACAGGTAGTTCCACGCTAATTTTGTTTCTGTAGAAATTTATGCAAGACATTGTCAAAACAGGTTTTAATCCTTTTAAAAACTCGTGGGTTTTCAGACCCCATCTTTGACACAGACTGATAGAAACTTAAAAAATCTTGCCATTATTATATTTGTGTGGTAAGGCTTTACATGTTTGCTTGTTCTTTGGTTGTTGTTTTTTGTAGACCAAAGCCGCTGTTGTTTTGTTGTCAGTGTTACACAAAACAGTCATTAAACCTCAGCCTTGGGTGTTGTCTTTTTTTTCATTTTTTTTTCATCATTTTCTGTGCAACTATATTTTGGATGCAATCACACCCCAAACATTTTTATTGCAAGAAAAAGAAAGATCAGTGCACACCTAACACACTTCAGCTGTTGAGTGTAAATGCACCTTTTGCAATGGAACATACAATTGTTTTTCAGGCAGGAACATACCTTCGATCTGTGAGTGGTGTGATTGGTTGAAGAGTATTTTATGTTCTGATGCATATAAGCTGTGTTGATTGGCTGAAAATAAGGTTGCTCGTGATCTGATGTGGGGCTGTATTTTGATGAGAGGAAGACAGGAGCTGCTGATGTCCTGAAGGTGCAGTGCTGATTGTTGCTTGCTTCAAATGAGTTCATCCTGTGCTGATGCATTGCTGAATGTTAATTTAGTCTGCTGGCTTCATGTCCATTTTCAGGGTGCTGTGAACAGACCAAGCACACATGTGGTAATCAGACAAAAGGGTTAATTTTATCCCTCAACAAATGCAGTATGGAAGCTCATCGCTAGTTGGAAATACTCATAACACTTTTTCATATGCTGCATGCTCTTCTCTTATCCTCTTTAGCCATGACTTTGGTGTTGTAGGTCTAGGTTCATTGTGAAAAAGAGATAAGGTGAGCTCCCAATACTTACGTGCGATGGTAATGCTAGACAGTTTTTCCCCCCAGTATTCTCAGATTATATTTTTCAGAAAGCTCAGTTCTGCGTAACTTTAATACTTTCTAAAGTTTCTGTTCAGTTATAGATGTGTGAGTTAGAATACATGCACAGTGTTTCATTCAGTCAGAATACATGCACAAGCTGTTTCATTCAGTCAGGATACCTGCACAAGCTGTTTCATTCAGTCAGAATACATGCACAATCTGTTTTATTCAGAGCCACATTGCAACAGCAGCAACTTGATGATCCTTCTGCTCCATTTTTACTCTTTTTTGTGTGTGATTCCCCTTTCCCTTTTGCTTTGTATTAAACACCAGACATCAACAGGTCACCCCACCCCACCCCTATAACCCTCCCTTCCCCCCAGCTCCACATTAGACAATCAGGCAATCTTACCAAAGCCTCCTCAACACGACATTCATTCTGTTTTAGCCTTGAAGTTGCAATTTTTTAGGCTTGAAGAGTCAGGGTGCTTAAAAACAAGAATAAAAAAAGAAAAAAAAGTGAGCAGCAAAGGAACTGTTACTCAGTGCCATCTTGTTCACTTGTGTGTGTGATCCCCGTTACTGCATTCTAACTGTATGTTAATCAACTGTTTTTTGAAGATGCAGTTTGGTGCATTATAATGACCTCATTATGTAGATTGCAAGGTCTTCTCAACTCTACTTCAGTTTCCTTCACACTGCAGCAACAGCATCTACTGAGCTAATGTGCTAGAGTAGTCTCAGAAAAATGAAAAGTTTCATCCTCTGATTCTTTCCGTGTTTGTTTTCTGTTAGTTAGTTACATTTTGGTTTTGGTTTTCAGGGGAACTAATTTAAGTACAGATCTTTATCTACATCTATCATTACTCATTAGATGCACATACATTTTCATTCTATGAAACAGTGTCAATGGGAGTTAATTTATAACATTTTCATTGTAACGGTTCATGCACGATCATATCAGTCAGGTCATACATATTACCATTTATCCTTTGTGTAGTTTTCTTGCAAAACTCAGCTGAGTTCTAAAATAAGCCTTGCACACATGCATAATACTTTTGATGTAGGGCAAATGCTTCTCCCACCTTGATTTTATTGTCTGCATGTTTTTCTTTCATTTCCACATTTATTTTGCTTACAGAAGTAGGAAGTATGTGTTGATGGTGGTTGGGGGGCACGTGCTTCTTGCTTATCGGTGTGATTCCTGGTGATGGGTTTTGCTTTTCTCAGAGACAGATTTAGCTATAAGACATTCATTGTGTGCTTGCAATGGTTACCTCTGTTGTAAACAGCAGCAAATCTTTTGTAATGTTCCTTCCACAATAGTATTATGTAGTGCATGCAGTCATTGAAATCAAACATTTCAAAACAGTTGTTGCACCCAGTGTCAGTGTGTCTCCATGTCACAGGAGAGTGGGCCATCAGGCAGAACTTTGTTTTCTGATCATTGAATAGACAAGACTTCAGCAATATTAGCTCTGAGTGGATTGAATGATTGATTAGACAAGACTAGAAGCTCTGACTGAGTGGATTGAATGATTGAGTAGACAAGACTTCAGCAATAGAAGCTCTGAGTGGATTGAATGATTGAGGAGATGAGACTTCGACAATAGAAACTGAGTGGATTGAATGATTGAGGAGACAGGATTAAACGAACTTCAGGAATAGAAAGTGGACTGAAGTTGAGGGGGGCGGAAGAAAGTGAAGTGATAATTATATGTGATGTGAACAGCATTTGCTTATATCATAATCATCTAATATTTGTAAAGTGTGAACCGCTACACAGAATTCCAGTCTGAACTGATATTAACTTCCACACAGCCCATAGGTCACAGCATGCGCTTGCCAGCCATGTTGTACAGTGGTAACCCTCTTGGAAGACCTCCCCGATAATCAAGCCACAAGGCCTCCCCAATAATCAAGGCACAAGACCTCCCTGATAATCAAGGCACAAGGCCTCCCTGATAATCAAGGCACAAGACCTCCCTGATAATCAAGGCACAAGACCTCCCTGATAATGAGGACACAAGACCTCCCTGGTAATAAATGCACAAGCCCTCCCTGATAATCAGGGCACAAGGCCTCCCCGATAATCAAGGCACAAGGCCTCCCCGATAATCAAGGCACAAGACCTCCCTGATAATCAGGGCACAAGACATCCCTGATAATCAAGGTACAAGACCTCCCTGATAATGAGGGCACAAGACCTTGATAATCAAGGCATAAGACCTCCCTGATAACAAGGCACAAGACCTCTGTGATAATCAGGGCACAAGACCTCCCTGATAATCAAGGCACAAGACCTCCCTGATAATCAAGGCACAAGACCTCCCTGATAATCAGGGCACAAGACCTCCCTGATAATCAAGGCACACCTCCCTGATAATCAAGGCACAAGATCTCTGATAATCAAGGCACAAGACCTCCCTGATAATCAAGGCACAAGACCTCCCTGATAATCAAGGCACAAGGCACAAGACCTCCTTGATAATCAGGGCACAAGACCTCCCTGATAATCAAGGCACAAGATCTCTCTGATAAGGCACAAGACCTCCCTGATAATTAAGGCACACCTCCCTGATATTCAGGGCACAAGATCTCCCTGATAATCAAGGCACAAGACCTCCCTGATAATCAAGGCACAAGATCTCTCAGATAACCAAGGCACAAGACCTCCCTGATAATCAAGGCACACCTCCCTTGTAATCAAGGCACAAGATCTCTCTGATAACCAAGGCACAAGACCTCCCTGATAATCAGGGCACAAGGCACAAGACCTCCCTGATAATCAAGGCACAAGACGTCCCTGATAAGCAGGGCACAAGACCTCCCTGATAATCAGGGCACAAGGCACAAGACCTCCCTGATAATCAAGGCACAAGATGTCCCTGATAAGCAGGGCACAAGACCTCCCTGATAATCAGGGCACAAGGCACAAGACCATGACACACCCATCCTCAATACTTCCCATGTACCACAGTCAACTGGAACATTCTGCCCAGAGCTAACTCCTGCCCAAGTCCTTCCAGTCCTGGCTGTCCAAATGTGTATACCCCCCACCTCCTTTTGTTTTGTTTGTTTGTTTCTCAGTGCACTCCCTACACTAACATAGTTTCCAGAAGGATGAAGTTGGTCACTTAATGGAAGAAGAAGATCAAGCAGAGTGGCCTTCCAAGACGGTGACCACTGTACAGCAAGCACAGGCTGTGACCCAAGGGCTGTGTGGAAGTTCATCAGTGGTTCATGCACATGGAAACATAGAGGGTTTGAGGAAAGGTGGTCTTGAAAGAGGGGTGTCCACCCAGGTTTTGCATTAAACAGGCTTGTTTCTTTATGACTGGTAGCTCGATGGGTTCATAAAATGTCCCCTTTTTTCTTTGCTCCAATGGAACTGGCCCCAAAAGGGATTCAAAGGTCAAGTGTACATACATGATACTTCATTTTTGTGTCCAAGACATTGACTGTGTGACGTTAATCTGGCACTGGTTTGAATGCTGTCGGTTTGATAGCTGAGTGCTGGTGACCAAGGCATGCTGTTATTTATGTGAAGCTGGGATAGGTTTAAGTGGAATCTCCTTCATCAGTTGAGCACCAAAGGCTTCTTGTTCCTCTTACATTGAAAAGACTGATGGTGTCTCTCTCCTGTGGCATGTGCATTCATTATGTTTGACAGAGTGTGCTGTTTGTTCATTTGCTTTGTACTGTAACCAAGCCTTGAGATAAGTTTGGGTTGGTTTCACCTGGCTTTCATTAGTTGTAGCTGAATGCAGCGCTTTCAGTTTGCTGTTGACTGTTTATGTTCTGAAAGTGACGTGTAGCAGGACTGATTCTTTTGACTGGTGCTGATTTCGTGGCATGCTCATTTGCATTTTAATTACTAATCTTAGATGCCTAGCATAGTGATTACTATTTGTGGACTAAGTTGATCACATGACTGTAGTATCAGTTTGCAATTTTTAAATTTGAGGTCTGATTGATAAACATAGCATATAGTATGAAGACTGCACGTAAGGCCCAAAAACAGTTATTGTGCATATTAGATTTTGTTGTTGCTTTGTTTTGTTTTAAAGTATCATTTTTACTTTGGTAATACTCATGTTGGAGTAGTGCTTTTTACTCTGGTAATACTCATGTTAGAGTAGTGTTTTTTACTCTGATAATACTTGTGTTGGAGTAGTGTTGTTTTTTTACTCTGGTAACACTCATGTTGGAATAGTGTTTTTTACTCTGGTAATACTCATGTTGGAGCAGTGTGAATGAGCTGGTTATTAATTGCTTGAAGTAGCATGATTTAATGGTGTTTTATGATAGTGGTAGACAATTGTCTAAATGCATTTACTTTTTTTTTTTAAATCAGTCATTGACATTATTATTTTAACCCTTAACAGCTGTAGACCAACATCATAATGTACAATCATCAGCATCATCATCAACATCAACATCATAGTCATCAAAACCATGAACATCATCATTATGATTATCAGAAGTAGCAACAGGAGCACCATTGCCATCATGAACACAACTGTCCTACATCATGATCACCAAAAGCATGGCAGCAGCCTACTTTGTCTTCTGTAGTAATGCACAAACATTGCAATTAGTGCAAAGCATTTGTAGATTGGGTGGGGGGGGGGGGTAAACAAATTATGTTCTCTCCACCCACCCCTTCTTTAGTCTTTTTTTTTTTTTTTTTTGGGGGGGGGGGGGGGTGCACGCCATTGCTGAATGTGCTAAATAATCTGCCATATATCATTGAACAGTATAAAAAGTCCTTGCAATTTTTAATGTCAGTGGCATTCTTGAACATACTTTTTGTTTGCTTGAGGTATGTATTGGTAAGGTGTAGTTTAGATATACTGCTTTCAGCATCAGGCATATACATTTTACTGCTAAAACATTGCGCATAGGTAAACTTTCTGTTTATGCTTTTAATATACCAGTGGTTGAAGATGAAGACTTTTCAGCAGCACAGTGGATTTCAGGTATGGTTGTTATTTTCTGTATTCCAGCTTTTAAACAGGAGATATGTCATTAGTCATGATACCAGTTAATGAGTTATATTTTGTACATGCATTAAAAAAAATACTGATTTAATGTTTTCAGGAAGTGCTTGAGTACATTGACAGTGAAGTGCTGATGGCCACAATGGTGCAAGCATACCAAGATATGCAGGTCGGTGCAATAACAGTACATGGTGTACCAGAAAAACAACGTATTTATGCACTGTGTGTATGCAGTGTTCTCTTGATTATATGTTGATGTGCATATGAGTTTCAGTTGAATTTTAATACTCCATGAATTTGCATGTTCACATGTTGGTTCTGATTAATTTCTAATATTTGAGTTTTATTTTCAAATTGGTTGCTTTTAATGTTTTTAATGAAATGAAAGATAACAAAAGCACTCATGTTGTGTTTCATTTTGAAGACTAAATGTTGTTTTGTTGTCTTCCATTTTTTTTTTGTCCAGTGCCATTGAACATAAATTGATTGTGAATTAAATTGCCCATTATGTGGTCAGTATCTAAAGGTAAAAATCAAACAACAAAAATTGTACTAGTAACTGCCACAGATAGTTGTGTTTGTTATTGTTATTAATATATGAAGTATATCTTTTTAGTAATAATAATAATACGTAACTCTTACATAGTGCCTAATCCAACTAGACTGGCTCAAAGCACTTCACAATTCAAAACAAGAATGGACATCAGAATCAATACATGACACACGCATACACCAGACGATCCAACGTCAACAGCAAAGCGCAGGCAAACATGCACACATCCTGGAACAATCAGTGCAACCCAGACATGCAATGCATCAATACATGGACCATGGACACATCTCACGATTGCAAATCAAATACCAAGCGCATCATAATAAAAAGTTTTTTTTAAATGGGTTCTACTGGAAGGTTTGGGAGAACAAGTGGGTTTTCAACTGTGACTTAAATGAGGAGTATGTTTGTGTGTGGCGGATGGAGAAGGCAGATTATTCTAGGTTACGGGACCCTGAAAGGAAAAAGATCTCTGGCCTGAGTATTTCTTTTTGAACAGAGGGATCTTCAGTTTACGTGTGTCTGCGGTAGACCGTAAAGTACAGGATGGCTTATAATTTTCGTAGTGATAATTGTGCTCATGTTTATAGTTTATATATACATTAACAGACCATATGTATATCATTTTATTATTACATTTACCTAATTTTTAGTTACTGAACATATACCTTTTGCATGTATGTTGTTGATGCAATAGTTAAAAGTTTGTTTTCCATAATGTAATTGAATTGTCAAGCTACCTGACTTTTTGTACTTTTATATTCGTTGACTCTGTGACTGCTAGAATTACCATCCAACCAACTAACAGAAGTGAACAGTGTTAAACATCGGTTGCTTTCCCCAGTTTTCTCAAGCTTTAAGTGGAAATGTGGCTTTGTACCTAAAGTTTGACTTGGAGATTAGGTGTTTAACACAACACATGCAAAAACAAAATAAAGAAACCAAGAAAAAAGTTTTTTTTAAAGAAAGGAAGAAAGAATGACTGCAAGTGTTCTAAAACAACATCCAAACATACAAAAGGTTCAAAAGAATGCTGTTTATTAGAACAAAACACATGACAACATGCTAATTTGGGGTAATCCCTTTTATAAAGCTACAAAATAACACTAAACGATGAAAAATGAGATGGAGAGCTGCAGTGGACATGAAAACTAAATAGCTCAACCTAAAACATGACAATGCAGTGTCTTAGCTCTTCATCTCATTTTTCATCATTTTTTACCATTTAACTGTTGTTTAAGTGTCGTTTTGTAGCTTGATAAAGGGATTACCCACAAAATTTGCATGTTCCATTTTGTCCTAATATATAGCATTCTTTTGAACCTTTTATGTGTTTGGATCTTGATTAATACCAAGTGAAAAAAGCATTTAGAACATTGTGTTGACATATGTTTAGATGCCGAGATCTCCATGTTCTTGGTGTCTTGACACATGTTGCTGTTGCTGTTCAGTTCCAGCTGACTGCCACCTGTAATGCTGTTCCTTTTTAATATAAGACCACTGTTTTTTCTTTTTAATAGAGAGTTGTTTTTAGATAAATGTAGCTGCTAACACTGTTTTTACAATTTGTGTAATTTTCTGTTGTTCTCATTGATATGTATATGGACAGGTGTTACGAAAATCGGACCAGGTAACTTTTAGTGTCATAATTAACCCCTTTTAGTTATGTTGCCTGCTATGGATGTTTTCTGTGTGCATTCTGACCTTTTTGTTTGGCCAACATGGGGGCGAGTTTAACACTGGTACAGTGCCAGTGCCACAGTGTAAACCTCATCACATATGCAAACTCTGTAAAATCAGATTATGCTTCAAAATGGTGAAAAGGATTAAAATCATTCCTACTCACTTTTTCCATTGAATTTTTATAGCAACATTTTGCTTTACAGAAATAATTTGATGGTTCCATCCATTTTACTTCAGAGGGGTTCCAGTGTGTGTTTTTTTATGCTCTGGCTTAAGTTGGTCCTGTTTTGTTTGCTTTCTCCCATAGAAGTAGTTAGTTCTAACTGCACTAACATTTAACCCTTTCCCTGCCAAACAATTTGTGTTGCTAAGATAAAATAAAATAATATTTTTTGTCCTATAAAAGGAAATTTGCTTTGAAACATACCATCAATGACAGTGTAACATGTAAAAGAAATAAAATTCAAATCAAACATGATAATTCAACGTAAGATCTATACATAAAAAGTGTTTAAACAAATTACATTTATATCTAAAAACAAGTTAATAACAACATAAAATAACATATGCTCAAACACACACGCACGCACTCATGCATGCACGCAACACACACACACACGCTCCTGCAATTCCTTCAAAAAATAGTCTCACAGATGGATTCCGCCAAACAGAAATGTTAATTTTCTTCAACTTGCCTTTTCCAGAGTATATGTGAAGAATTAGAATTCTCTAGAGTATAGGTGAAAAGTCAGATTTCTCCAGAGTATAGGTGAAAAGTTAGAATTCTCCAGAGTATACATAAAAAATCAGATTTCTCCAGAGTGCGCATGAAGAGTCAGAATTCTCCAGAGTATACGTGGAAAGTCAAATTCTCCAGAGTATGTGTGAAAAGTCAAAATCTCCAGAGTTTACTGTTATACATGTAAAGTCAAATTCTCCAGAGTATAGATAAAGAGATTTCTCCAGAGTATACATGGTTGAAAAGCACAAATTCTGCAGAGTATGCATGTAAAGTCAGAATTCTCCAGAGTATAGGTGAAAAGTCAGAATTCTCCAGAGTATACGTGAAAAGTCAGAATTCTCCATAGTATAAGTAAAAAGTCAGGATTCCAGCAGGATGTCCCATGACATCTCACAGCCAGATAGAAAATGCTTTGTCTAGGACATCATATGCTGTGACAAGGGGCAGGGAAGGGGTTAAGCTTCTGTACATTTGTACTTTGGAACCCCTCTTTTGGGACCACCCTAAACAATCACAGAACTGGGCCTGAAGGAGGGAGGTCCTTGCCCCACAGCATTAACACTGAAAGGTGAAGGAACATGAAGAATGCAAAAAGAGTGGTCTTCAAGGTGGGTAGTCTTTGGCCAGGGGTTTATTGACATGGGCAGCCAAAAGGACATGAAGACTGCAGGAAAAGGTGGCCTGAAGAGAGGGGTGGTCCTTCACGAGGAGTTCCATTCTACATGTACTGCCAGTGTGCCAGTGGTGTCAGGCTTAGATCAGCTTCATTCCTGTTTACTAGTTACAATTAATGTGCTTTCTTTCCTTGTATTCATGTGTGTTAGAAGGACATCATATTAAGATCTGTCTCTGTGTACATGGGCTTGCAGAGGTCAGTAAATTGAAGTGTGCATTATTATGAATGAGTGTCAGATGAGGAGCAAAGGAGAGAGGTTAAGATAAACACAGTAGGTTCACAGTGTGTGGTACTGTGAGAGGATAGGAAAGGGTTATTGTCAGTCGCTGCAGACCACCAGTATTAAATGCTGTGAAGGAAGTGGGGGGGGGCATTTTTGTCATAATAATAATGTACTATTCTAATGCACTCAGTGATGCCCTGAGCGCTCACAATGCTAATTTAAATATACATCTCATGCACAGTCAGTAATAATGATATTGCTTGCTTACATTATTAGACACCAGAATCATTGGGGGGGGGGGGGTAAACATTATGTACACATAAACAACACACACACACACACACACAGAGTAGTAATTGTTGCCTAAAGATTTGCCCCAGCTTTGACTTTTATTATCTACTCATTGATTAGTGAATAATCCATGTTTTTTCTTCCTTCCTTTTCATATTTCATGCAGTAATGCTTATTATTAAACACAAATTGCATGTTTGCTTTAGGCCTGCTTTATTCAAACCGTTCCATTTAAATGGCAGCATGGTAGCCAAATTTGTGTTCATGTTGCAGTAAGCTTTGTGGCTGTGGTGACATACAGTACAGTAGCATGCATGTGATGTTTGCTGACATATGCTGGTTGCACTAAAGATATGTGTGTAGACCTGTAGTCACTTAAACATGTGTGTGTAAAACTGTAATCACTGAAATATGCTGGTTACACTAAAGATATGTGTGCAAAACTAGTCACTGAAATATGCTGGTTACACTAAACATGTGTGCAAAGCTGTAGTCATTGAATATATGCTGGTTATACAGTTACACTAAACACATGTCTATGACACTGTTATAATCAATCAAATATATATATCTGCACATTTTCCCCATAATAGATTAGTTGAAGTATACCCAGTTTCAACTTTTAACATCTTCATTACTTTGAACAGAAAATTAATTTAAGCCACAGAAGACACTGATATAGTACAGAAGGAAGAAGAAAATGATTAGTAATTAGATGTAACATGTGTGTTTCAAAAACACAGCCAGTTACATAGAATGGTTTTACACTTGTGTTTCAGAAATACAGCCAGGTGTGCATAGAATGGTGTAACAGAGCTGTTTGAGAAACACAGCCAGTTGCATAGAATGGTGTAACATAGGTGTTTTAGAAACACAGCCAGGTGCATAGAATGGTGTAACAAAGGTATTGCAGAAACACAGCCAGGTGCATAGAATGATGTAATATAGGTGTTTCAGAAACACAGCCAGGTGTATAGAATGATGTAACACTGGTGTTTCAGAAACACAGCCAGGTATGTAGAATGGTGTAACACTGGTGTTTCAGAAACACAACCAGGTGTGTAGAATGGTGTAACACTGGTGTTTCAGAAACACAGCCAGGTGTGTAGAATAGTGTAACACTGGTGTTTCAGAAACACAGCCAGGTGTGTAGAATGGTGTAACACTGGTGTTTCAGAAGCGGGGTGAGGCCTGGGAGCAGGTACATGGACTGGTGGTGGATGTGGGCTTTGTCTACTTCCACACCATATGTCGCAAGATGGACCTTCACCCCACCTGCACCAAGCAAGGTACGTCCTGTCTGGCCAGCAACACTGAACAGACTTCTCAGCTAGATCAGCCCCCCCATTGTCTTACTGAACACAGCTGAATGTTCAGCAAGTGCACATCAAAGTTTAGTGTGTGCCAGAACAATCTGAAACAGAGAGAGGCCCACAGCATGTGTGCAGATCAAGAAACAAAGGAGTTAATTGGCGCCCAGAAGATGTCACACAAACACAACAACAAAGACCTGAGCCACCTATGGTAATTATTCTCACCTGGCATGCAAGTAAATACAGAGGTACATCCTTGAGTGCCTGTTGACTGTGAGCCAGAATGCTGAAGAGAATCAGTGGATGGGTGTCAAAACAACTTTTTAGCTGAATACAACCATATATTACATTGTCAGTGATAATTAAGTTATGTCTTGTTTTACAGGTGAAAATTAACACACTTTCGCTAATTAGCCTTTGCCTTTGCTCTGAGGTAATGTGAAACTAGTGGATAACCTGGTGCAAGGAGTGTTTAACTAAGGGAGAGAAAAAATGGATTTACCCCTGGGCAAAGAGTGACTGTTAAAAGTAGTGTTTTACATTATGGAAAGAGTGTTTAATCTAGCAACAAAATGTGTTTAACATTGCAAAAAATGTGTTTAATCTGGCCGGAAATGTGTTTAAAGTTGTGAAACCTCATGTAAGCTAATGAAAGTGATGATGACCAGATGGAAAATGTTTATCTATGTAAAAGTGAGGTGCATGAAAAGGAGTGTTTAGTTTTCCCAAAAGAAGTAATCAACATTTAAAAAAATAGTGTTTAACATAGTGAACAATATTTTAACATAATAAAAAGAATATTCAGCTTTGTGGCAAGAGTGTTTGACTCTGTGCTTCCCTTCCCTGTAGCAAGCCCCCAGCATGTCCCATAGTCATGATGTTGTGTTTGTTGTACAAGCATGAAACATGCTTCATGTGGCAGGTCTTGTGAAGACTGAGGTGGATGCCAGTGCCTGGGACTTTTTCTCTGCCAGCACCCTGTCCATTGAGATCCTAAAGGATGATGTTCTTCAGAAGATCCACTTCCAGGTCAAGGACAAGGTGAGGTAGATTCTGTAGGCCCTGTTCCTGGCTGGGTCTTGATAATGCTGCAATGATCTTGGTGTTTAACACCCCCCCCCCCTGTCTCTGTCTGTCTCTCTCTCTGTGTCTCCCTCCCTCCGTCCCACCCCCCACCCCATGATCTGCTTGTTGCCAGGATGCAGTCATTCAGTATGAACTGCTTTCCTTGGCTGTTGTTTCTTAGTGCAGCTCTCATGTTTGCTATCCCTGGGACTGTGTACATAATGCTTGCTTATGTTTAGAATGTCCTGCGTGAAGAGATCAAGGACAAGTTCAAGTACAGTGTGGATCGCTCCTCACCTAGCAACAAGCTGCGGGATTTCATGGATTGGTCAGTGGACATCATCACAGACATCAAGTACCAGAGACGTATCCATGCCAACCCCATCGCCAGGTTCTTCGTCCACTCCAAGTAAGTCTTATAGGCAAGGGGCACCGCAGGGCTTTACCTGACACTCCATGCTAAACTGCTCCTTTTTGGCGGGTGGAGGGTGAGGTGGGCTGTCCAACACCCCTGTCAACTTCAGAGAACGTTTTTGTCTGGTATGACCTTCATGGTTGACTGGGAATTAAATATCGAAGAATCCATCAAAGTACCTGGAAAAGAAATGGTGAATTTGTGCCTTTCAGACTGATTGTTATTGTGGTTATTCACTGTGACAGGTGGTGGCTGAACCCTCTCATACTGCTGGTCTCTCTCGTCCTCTGCCTCATCATCATCGTCACGTGGAAGGCCCCCGCCAGCAACCACGAGTGAGCCACTTGCCTCTATTCCTTTTTGGTCTGCAATGCAGGATGTAGCAAGGATCACAAAACACACTTCTTCTGTTCTTTTTTTTATTTTGTTTTGTTTTGAACGCTTTGCTGTTAATCCCTTGTGGGAATTTTCTTAATCCCTCATGAGAATATTTTTTAATCGCTCATGGAAATTTCACATCCATTCACCTGTACTTTCCAGAAGTTCAAGCATCTCATTTGTACAACGCCAGAAGGGTAGACATGTTTCTGATGGTCACTGTAAGTAGCAGAGCAGCACCTGCACGTCATGTAGCGCCCCCTGGTGGCAGGCTTCAGTCAGCTTCCTGCCCTGTGGTGCTTTGGGCTGATTTAGAGATGAAGCGCTTAAAGTATTCATTGTTATCAGTAACGTAATTTTCGGACTAAGGTAAAGCTGCAAAAGCACCACTGCCTAGTCCCTGGGAGTACTAGTGCAGACAATGCTTTGGTGTTTTGCTATCTTGACATAGTTGGTAGATTTAAATTTTGCCAGTTTGTATGATTGTGCCTTGTTCAAACTCTTAAATTTACAAACAATTCTGTACAACCAAAGGAGTTTGAAATGGCTGGGCAGTTCAGTGGACGTCATGATCATGACTCCAAGTTTGCACTGGAATGAAAAACTCTGTAACTTTTTTTGACATTTTTATGTGGATCTCCTCACAGAGACAGTGGCCTTTCCTTCACTGACAAAGCTGCCCTGAGTCATTTAAAAAAAATAAAAAATCTTTCTTTGTTTCTTCCAAAATTGCCAGCTCTCACCCACCAGCAACAAAAGAAGCAAGATGCAGACACTCTAAAACTCTAAAACTTGTGTTGACAGCCCAGTTCCGGACATGAGCGACTGGCCGGCAGCCCAGTACTGCATCTATGGGTTTGGCGGCTTACACAACCTGCTGTCTCTGTGCGTCCTCGTCAGCTACTTCCTATCCAACCACCCCACCTTCCCCGGCAAACAGGACGTCGAGGACCTCATCTTGTCAGTGCACTCTCCTTTTCTCACATCAGCTTTATTCTTTTGCCAGGGGGGCAGGGGAATATCTTCAGTGAGAGTAACTGTAAATGGATGATTGGGGTGGATTGTAAATGGAGTTCATCATGAGTGAGATTGACTGTAAGTGGAGATCATCTTGAGTGAGGTTGATTGCCAGTGGAGTTCATCTTGAATGAGGTTGACTGTGATGGGAGTTCTTCTTGAGTGAAGTTGTGAGATTGACTGTTAGTGGAGTTCATCTTGAGTGAGGTTCACTGTGAATGGGGTTCATCTTCAGTGAGGTTGACTGTAAGTGGAGTTCTTGAATGAAGTTGACTGTGATGGGAGTTCATCTTGAGTGAGGTTGTGAGATTGACTGTAAGTGGAGTTTATCTTGAGTGAGTTTCACTGTGAATGGGGTTCATCTTCAGTGAGGTTGACTGTAAGTGGGGTGCATCTTGAATGAGGTTGACTGTGATGGGAGTCCATCTTGAACGAGGTTGTGGGGTTGACTGTTAGTGGAGTTCATCTTGCCTGAGGTTCACCGTGAATGGGGTTCATCTTCAGTGAGGTGGACTGTATGTAGAGTTCATCTTGCATGAGGTTGACTGTGAGTTTAGTTCAGCTTGAGTGAGGTTGACTGTGAATGGAATTCATCTTTCATGAGGTTGACTGTGAATGGAGTTCTTTGAGTTTTAAAATACGCAATATATGTTATTGTGTACTGTGATGTGGTTAATGTTCAGCAACGTTTTAATTTCACTGATGAAATAATAAGATAATCTTGAATCTTGAGTGAGGCTGACTGATGGGAGTTCATCGTGAGTGAGGTTGTGAGGTTGTCTGTAAGAGTATCTCATCTTGAGTGAGGTTATGAGGTTGACTGTAAGTGTAGTTCATTGTGAGTGAGGTTGTGAGGTTGTTTGTAAGTGTAGTTATCTTGAGTGAGGCTGACTGTAACCAGAATTCATCTTTAGTAAAACAGACTGTAAACAGAGTTCATCTTGAGAGGCTTCCACTTTAAACACTGCCAGTGCAGCTGAAACAAGAGTTCTTCCTGTCGTGAGACTACTAACATGGGAGAGTAGGTGACTATGGCTCTGTGTTTATCATTGAAGGTGGTCACGGTAACACAATAAATCAAGCTAGATATATGTGTTTTGTGACCAACAGAAAGATCCTTCCAGAGAAGAAATTCACCAGTGATGAAGAAGACGATGAAGATGGGGTAGGAGAAAAGCGAGAATCTCATCTAGAAGTGCGCTTCTTCAGTGTCTCCACTTTCTACTACTTGGTGAGTGTGTCTGCATGCACTTGTATCTGAGAGTCAGACAGAGAGAAAGAGAGGTGGCAGTTTGGGGAGAGGGAGGGAGGTTGTGTTTGTCATGGCGCACATGCACCAGTGTATTTAAAAACAAAACAGATTAAAAAAAATAAAAAATTGTAGTTCACAGGAACTGAACCTTCTTGACATACATGAATTGTGACAGCACGAACAGAGCAATAAGTTGTTTTCTTTAGTCAAAGAATGTGTCATCAAAAGGTGAACCTAGGACCTGATGGAAGTAATGGGTTGATTTTTGCTTGTGACACCAGTGTGTTTGTGTTTCAGATGTTCTTTGCATGTTCCATCCTGGGCACCATTTTCTACGGTTATTTCTTCTCCTTCCACCTGCTGCACATGGCGCTGATGAATCAGCTGCTTCAGAGAGTCATTCTGGCCGTCACTCGCAATGGTAGGACATCCCTTCAGTTATTTCTTTATCAGCCATGCACACTACTGATGAAGTCAGTCTTGCCGTCACTTGCAGTGGTAGGACATCCCTTCAGTTATTTCTTTATCAGCCATGCACAGTACTGACGAAGTCAGTCTGGCCGTCACTTGCAGTGGTAGGACATCCCTTCAGTTATTTCTTTACCAGCCATGCATAGTACTGATGAATCAGCCATGCACAGTACTCACGAATCAGCCATACATAGTATTCATGAATCAGCCATGCATAGTACTGATGAAATCAGTGGCAATGGTAGGACATCACATTAACCATTGTGTGATAAGCCAAGCATGGTGCTAATAATGTATGGTAGGACATGATGAAAACTTCTCTTTTTTGTCAGCTGTGCCTTGTACTGATGAACCAGCTGTAACAGCAGGATGTCCGTTTAACCATTTCTTTATCAGCTATGCCTAGTACTGTGAACCAACAAGCTGTGATGGTAAGCCATGACAATAGCAGTTTCGATACCAGCCATGGTCTGTTGCAAATGGATGAGTTAAGCCATTATACTCCTGTCTTCCTTGGTCACTCTTTGTTGTGACCAAGTTGACCAAGTCCATATCAACAGTGATAGTAGGTGTCTTCCTTGGCCACTGTTTGTTGAGACTAAGTCCATATCAACAGTGATGGTAAGTGTCAGGTACCTAGGTCTGCCCTTGGTCACTGTTTGTTGTGACCAAGTTGACCAAGTCCATATCAACAGTGATAGTAGGTGGCAGGAGTACCTAGGTCTGTCCTTGACAACCATTGTTTGCTACCATATACCTAATTGTAGCACTGGTGTCTGGCAGCCGTACACATATGTAATTGGAGCACTGGTGTCTGGCAGCTGCACACATACCTAAGTGTAGCACTGTTATCTGGCAGCTGTACACATACCTAATTGTAACACTGGTGTCTAGCAGCTGTACACATACCTAAATGTAGCGCTGGTGTCTGGCAGCTGCACACATACCTAATTGTAGCACAGGTGTCTGGCAGCTGCACACATACCTAATTGTAGCACTGGTGTCTGGCAGCTGCACACATACCTAATTGTAGCACTGGTGTCTGGCAGCTGCACACATACCTAATTGTAGCACTGGTGTTTGGCAGCTGCACACATACCTAAATGTATCACTGGTGACTGGCAGCTGCACATATACCTAATTGTAGCACTGGTGCCTGGCAGATGTACATAGGTCTGGCCACGACAACCATTGTTTGTTGTTTACCAAGGCCCTAGGTGTAGTGCTAGTGTCTGACAGGTACACATATACCTAAGTATAGCACTGGTATCTGGCAGGTATACATGTACCCAAATGTAGTGCTGGTGTCTGACAGGTGTACATACACCTAAGTGTTGTGCTGGTATATGGCAGGTATACATATATCCAAATGTAGTGCTGGTGTCTGACAGGTGTACATACACCTAAGTGTAATGATGGTATCTGGCAGGTATACATATACCCAAATGTAGTGCTGGTGTCTGACAGGTGTACATTTACCTAAGTGTAGCACTGGTGTCTGACAGGTGTACATTTACCTAAGTGTGGCACTGGTGTCTGACAGGTGTACATTTACCTAAGTGTAGTACTGGTGTCTGGCAGGTGTGTCACTGGTCCTGGTGGCCATCCTGGGTCTGGCCATCATCTTCATGTTTTCCTTGGTGGCTTTTGCATTTTATCGAGAGTACCTGGACAATGCCAACGGCCGCCAGTGCAGAACAGCCTACGAGTGTTTTGTCACTCTCATACATCACGGCTTTGTGGAGGGCATGTATACGGTGAGTTGGACTGTCCCAGGTCAATCTCGGCATCAGGTTATGGTCAGATGTCTGATGCCTATCTCTAAACTTCGCCCTAGTATGACTATAATGGTTGATAGGGCATTAAAGATTAATTATTTGTTTCTAAACATTTCATATAATAAGTTAAATAATAATAGTAATGAATATTTATCTGTGTCTCTCCTTAATGAGTGCAAAGCACTTACGTTCAACAGACAAGTACATTAGATCAAAACTCCCATTCTCTCTCTCTCTCTCTCTCATTGTCACTCTCTCTCTTTCTGTCTTTGTCACCAGTCTCTCTCTGTCTCTGTCTTTGTTTCTCTCTCTCTGTGTCTCTCACTCTCTCTCTCTGTCTCTCTCTGTCTCTCTCTGTCTGTCTGTCTGTCTGTCTGTCTGTCTCTCTCTGTAAATCCTTGTAAAATAAAGTTTTTGAGATTGAACTCTGTTTCTCTCTCTCCCCCTCCCTCTCTCTCTCACACATATGCACACACACACACACACACACACACACACACACACGCATGTGCATACACACACACACAGCTTAAATATTTAGCAGAACAGTTGCAGAAGGGCATTAAATTGTTTAAAGAAATGCGAGTTGAGAAGAGATTTAAAACTGGACTATGTAAAAGAATGCCTGTTATGAAATGTTCAGGCATTTAATGCCTATCTTGCCAATATGTCTGATGTTTAATGCCCTCTCTCTCTCTCTCTCTCTCTCTCTCTCTCTCTCTCTCTCTCTCTCTCTCTCTAGTAATGTTTCATGCATATTTTGCTGTTGAATCGCTAGATGTCTGATATCTGTTTTCTTGTTAAATGGACAGTCATTTTATGCCAATTCTGTTGTTGAATGGGCACATATTTGGTGCACTTTTGTTGTTAAATTGACTAACATTTCATGTCTGTTTTGTTACCACATTGATAAAGATTTGATGCTGATTTTGTTGCCATTTTGACAAGACATTTAATGTCAGTTTTGTTGCCACACTGACAGATATTTGATGTCAGTTTTGTTGCTGAATTGACAGACATTTGAGCAACAGCTGAGCAATCTGAGCTTTGCAAGGACGTTAGCCATCGCAGCCTTTGACCTGATCTTCTTCATCTTCATCACAACCATTGGTCTCAACATCATCTTCGGTATCATCGTCGACACATTCTCTGAGCTGAGAGATTCTAAGGTGAGCACACTTCACAGACTTTGAAGGCACTGGTGTCACATGTGTAGGCAGCTGGCCAGTCACCTGCAGGTTGGCCAAACATTGAAACCCTGAGCAGTTTGGGACAAAGTCAGGTGTCAGAGCTATCCTGGCAAAGCCTGATGGCAGTATCTCCTGCAGTTAAGAATGGGTTTATAGTGTGTAAGAGTGTATTGTATGTGTCACACATAGATGCTGTCCTGTAGTGTTGTTGTAAAATGTCTGTATGTCTGCATGTATCTGATCAGAGTTGGGAACATTCACCTGCGATGGACTGGTGTTGTGTTATTCAGATGAATGTCGTACGTGTAGTTGTTCACTCATAGCAATAAAAACCACACATGAGAACATGTGGGTTGGCCTGGGTAGCTCAGGGAAGAGCTTAGGATAGGGGATAGCTCAGTGGTAGAGCACTGGACTCATGATTGAAAGGTTACAGGTTCAAGTCCCGGCATGAATTATGGGAGATTTTTCAACTGGGGGGGTAGCTTTCTGTGCTGACTCGTTTCGGAATCCATTCCACCCCCATGTTACCACAGTAGCACATAAAAGATCCTGGTCATTTTGCCAAAAGTGCAGGTGGCAGGTTACAGCTAAACACACATGCACCCAATATGTTTGTCTTTGAATAAAGTGACACTGTGAACTGGTGCATTGTTGTATGGTGTACACAGAACGTGTTAAAAAAATACACTGTGTTCTGATTCCTGATTTAAATGAGACTAAGATAATACAGCTATTTGCATGTGTATTGTTTATTTCTGACTGCTGGCAGGTATGTCACATATGTGTGTTTTGCTTTGACAGTGGCAAATTGACAACGACATGAAGAGCAACTGTTTCATCTGCAGTCGGGAGAGCTATGACTTTGAACGACAAGCTGGGGTAAGTCATGGGGGAAATTTTTGTAGTCAGTAGCTGCTTCAACAAATAAGTAGCAGAGTGTGTGAAAAGAATAAGGTTTTGTCATTAGTTGGTTTAAGACATGAGTAGCAGACTGGAAAGAATAAAGGTTTATAATAATAACGAAGGAGAGGACAAAGGAATTTTTACAAGAAATTGTGGTCTTTGCTAGAAAGAAGAAAAAAAAATTCATTGAGTGTACTGCTTTAGTGTACAACTCGGTACAGTACTATTCAAGTACTATGTCTGTCTCCTCTGTACAACTCAGATCAGTACTATGCCTGTGCCTCCTGCATAGTTCAGATCAGTACTATGCCTGTGTTTCCTCTGTACAGCTCAGATCAGTACTGTGTTTCCTCTGTACAACTCAGTTTAGTACTGTGCCTGTGTCTCCTCTGTACAACTCCAATCAGTACTGTGTCACCTCTGTGCAACTGCAGGGCTTTGAGAAGCATGTGAAGCAGGAGCACAACCAGTGGGCCTACCTCTTCTTTTTCATTCACCTGGATGAGACGCGGATCAACGATTACTCGGCTCTGGAGCTCCATGTTCACAGGCTGGTAAGTTCATCATGGGCAATTGAATTCATATGCGCCTCAGTTCAGGAGATGAATGGGCTCATCATAGAGCAGTGAAAGGAGTTTGCCACCTGCAGTGTTCACCATAGACTGGTGAGTTTTGCTATGGACTGTTGAGTTTGTCATGAGTTCATTCCAGACTCAGTCATGAGTGGTCATAGACCAGTAAGTTCATAGATGGGTGACTTCATCAGGAGACATGGGAGCTCATTGCAGACCATTATGCACCACACACTGGCCAGCTCACTATGGACGTGTGGTGAGTCAATTATAGACTGCATGTTGAGCTCAGTCGTAGGCTAGTGACTTTATTGCAGTAAACCAGTGAATTCACCACATCATAGGGCAGCTCACTTATGGACATGTTGTGAGTCCATTATAGACTGCATATTGAGCTCAGTCATAGACTAGTGACTTTACTGCAGTAAACCAGTGAATTCACAACATAGGGCAGCTCACTATGGACATGTTCTGAGTCTGTTATAGACTGCATGTTCAGCACAGTCATAGGCTAGTGACTTCATTGCAGTACACCAGTGAATTGACCACATCATAGGGCAGCTCGATCATTATGGACAGGCAGGATTATCGTGGACTTGTGAACTGGTCATAGACCTGTGCACTTGCGATAGATGTGTGAACTGGTCATAGACCTGTGCACTTGTTATAGACTTGTGAACTGGTCGTAGACCTGTGAACTTGTGATAGACTTGTGAACTGGTCACAGACCTGTGCATTCATGATAGACTTGTGAACTGGTCATAGACCTGTGCACATGTGATAGACTTGTGAACTGGTCATAGACCTGTGCACTTGTGATGGGCTTGCGAACCGGTCATAGAACTGGTCATAGACCTGTGCACTTGTGATAGGCTTGTGAACTGGTCATATACCTGGGCACTCAGGATAGACTTGTGAATTGGTCATAGACCTGTGCACTCATGATAGACCTGTGACCCAGCACGTGAGTCTGCTCGAGAGTGGAGAACAGGGAGAGATATATAGCGATCAACAGCAACCCAGTCAACCTGGCCTAGCGGCAGTGGTGCACCTGCATTACATTGTTGCCAGTCCCTGTTTGGTTTTGCAGCTGGTGAAAAACAACTTTGACTTCTTCCCCCTAAACCGAGCCCTCAGCCTGGCTGCCGAGGAGGACAGCAGTGAGCGCAAGCTGGAGACACTGATGTCGCAGGTGGAATATCTGGTGGCCAAGATGAAGGAGGAGGTAACTCATCCCTTGTCTGTGTGGGTGTGGTAGGTTGGGGTGGGGCTTTGGGAGCCCAAGCTGAAGACAATGTTGCAGATGGAATGTCTGGTGGGAGGGAACATCTCTCTGTCAGTCTGGGTGTGGTAGAAAGGTGGGTGGGGTAGATGGATGAGTGAGATAGATGTGTGGGTGGGGTAGATGGGTGGGTAGAAAGGTGGGTGGGGTAGAAGGGTGGGTGGGGTAGATGGGTGGGTGGGGTAGATGGATGGGGTAGAAAGATGGGTGGGAAGGGAGGAGGGAAGTGAGCACAAAGTAGGGGCACAGGTGGAATATCTTCTTTTTAAGATGAAGTAGGGGATAATACTGCCGTCATTTCCATCTTCATCCACATAGTGGCCACAGTCCTGCCTTCCAGGGCATAGGTATTGGTATAGGTGGGCAAGATTCCCCTAGGTACAGGTGGGGAAACGTGTGAGAGAGGTGTGTGTTTGGTTGTTTTTGGGGGAGGGAAGGGGGGGAGGGGTGCAGCAGATGGGAGTGTTAGAGGGAGGAGAACGTGTGTGAGAGAGAGTGAGTCAGACAGCTTGTATGTGAATTTTTTTATATTGACTGCTCAACCTTCTTTTTTTCTCTTTCTTTTTGCAGGAAGCAACAAAGGAGAGGGAGAAGGAGAAACAGCGACAACAGGAATGGGAGACAAAACACAAGCTGACTAGTTAGGCAGCTCAGTGACCAGCAAAGGCTGCCAGCCCAGGGGAACTGACTGACATGCACACCCTTACCACCCCAGGGCTGGCAGTTTAGTGAGCAGCAAAGGCTATAGGCCAGGGGAACTGACTGACATGCATACACTTACCACCCCAAGGCACTGCAACAAACAAAGCGTGCACTTTGCATATGTTCTTGAAGCTCTGCAGTTTGTGAAATGTGGAGAGGAATCTTTGGATTATTATTTGGAGAACTGTTTCTTTGAATGAAGAATGGATTCTACATGTTAATCCCCCCTCCCCCCAACCCTCCCTTCAGCCCACCCTCTGTTCTTGAAGCTTTGCAGTTTGTCAAATGTGGAGAGGGCTCTTTGGATTATGATTTGGAGAACTGTTTCTTGGAATGAAGAGTGGACTCTACACATGTACCCCGCTCACCTCCACATACACACAGTCACATGTGCCCCCTCACCTCCATATACACATAATCACATGTACCCCCGTCACCTCCACATACAATCACATGTGCCCCCCTCACCTCCACATACATACAATCACATGTTCCCCCCTCACCTCCACATACACACAATCACATGTGCCCCCCTCACCTCCACATACAATCACATGTGCCCCCCTCACCTCCACATACACACAATCACATGTGCCCCCCTCACCTCCACATACACACAGTCACATTTGAAAACCTCTGGGCATTCACCTATGTATTTTGTCTCTGAATATTTTTTTTCTCAAAAGTCTGTGACAAGGTTTCTTCTGTTTGTTTTCCCCTCTGTGATTTGTGATGTTAACTGAAATAATTCAGCAGTATGATCTCACATATAAATGTGCCTGTTGCATGCACAGACTGTTTCTTTTGATGTTGCTTCATTCCGTCCATGAAGCAGGTTTATGTTTCTTCATTCCGTCCACAAAGCAAATTTATGTTTATTCTTTCCATCCACAAAGGGAGTTTGTGTTTATTCTTTCCATCCACAAAGCAAGTTTATGTTTATTCTTACCATCCATAAAACAAGGTTACATTTATTCTTACCACCCACAAAAGCAAGTGTATGTTTATTATCAATGTCCACAAAACAAGTTTATGTTTATTCTTACCCCCACAAGACCAGTTTATTTATATTACTTAATGCTGGTGAAGTCCTCTAGACAATACGCATGTGCCCGATCAACCAGTCTGGCCTCGTTCCTTGTTCCCAACAAGGCTTGGGCAAGATCTGAATATTTTGTAAATATCAAATAAATATTTTTGTAGTGCTCATCTGTGATAATTATGTCTAAATTCTTTAATGTGATCTTGATACTGACAAACCCATGTTGTATTATGTATGCTGATGCATTGTTACCAATACTTCCTGCATTGCTTAAGTGTTTTCATGTATATTAGGTGGTAAATCTTTATTGTGTCAGATGTTGATGTGTTTTATTGTCTTTTTTGAATGAGTTGTTGCATCAGTGCGTTTATATCTGTATTGTGTTTTACTGGTAAATCCCTGTTTTATTGCATCATTGTGTTTATTGTCTTTCTTGATGCTGACAAACTCTTTTATACTTTATTACTCCACTATGTTGATGTCTGTGTTGTGCAAATTGGCACAATGACAATGTGCTCTAAAATCATAATTACATTGATCACTTTAGAGTTGAACTCTACAGAAAAGCAATTAAATTATGCCTGCTGCACACTGTATTTGTACTCCTTAATTCTCAGTTCTTGGTATATTTCTTAAAGACAAAATGTTGTTAAGAATGAGTGAGTTCAATATTTCCAGGTGCTTTGTGTTAATTTTCACACAACGTGATATTTCCAAGCTGTTTGAGATCTGCTGAAAACAACACATTTCCTGGGCGTGACCAACACTTGCTCCTGCTTCTCCTCTCTGATTTACATGTGTGCTCTCTGTGTGGTAGTCAAGGTTACATGTTGTGTGTGCATCATTTTCCACACATTTTTGTGGAGTTTCATTGCTGGGTGTTAGTGTGCTGGAGCTACAGTGGGTTTGGACATGTTGGAGTTCTCAGGGAAAACAGGGTAAAGGACACGGCATAGGCCACTCAGCAGTTGGATACAACCTTCACCAAGTCAGACAGTTTTCTATCTTTTTGTATGTTATTTTATGCCAAGGATATGAAATATGTTCGTATTTGATTTTCAGTCTCTGCCCATCTGCCTGTCTGTCAGTCTTGTCTGCCTGTCTCTCTCACACATGCATGCGTTTTGATGATATTATTGTCTGGCATTTCTTCCCAACTTCCGTAACAGTAAAGAGAGGAAATTTTCATGAGGACAACTCCAGAAAGATGAAAAAATTCTGCTCAAGACAAAGTGATTGTAAAATGTCCACTCTACATGTCCTTGTGTTTTTAGTTCCCCCCCAAAACCCTCTTTAAAACCTCCTGATTGTAGTGCTCACAGTCATGTATTTTTAGTTCCCTAAAGAAAACCCTCTTTAAAACCTCCTAATTGTAATGCTCACAGTCACGTTGTATTTTTAGTTCCTTAAAGAGAAGACCCTCCATTAAGACCTCTGAATCATACTGTTCCCAGTCGTCAGGGAGTTGATTTACTGCAGCACAGTGCAACCCTTCTCTTCAGGACCACCTGAAAATGCAAGCCAAAAGGTCTGAAGGGTGGTCTCTCATTAGGATGGGTTAATTTTCCTTAGATTTGTTATGGCATTAAAAGTATAATGCATACGCTCGAGCAGCTTTGGTGTAACTGCATAGCATGTGCTGATACCCATCAGTTCCATGAATGGCCATCTGCCTGTTGGAACAGTTTGCATTCTGTGCAAAGTGTAAATGGATTATTTTGTTATTGTTGTGACAATTTACACTGACAATCTGTGGAAATATGGAAGAAGTTTTTTATTTTTTCATCAGTGGCATATGGATGTGTATTTTTCTGCATACCTCTTGTGCAACTTATTTTTTTATTTTTTTGAAACCTAGCTGACAGAGTGTTTGTATTGTATTTCACAGTTGTAGATGGACAGGTCTGTTTGTAAGTCAGTTTGTATTGTATTTTAAAGCTGTAGATGGACAGTGTTTGTATTGTATTTCACAGCTGTAGATGGACAGAGTGTTTGTATTGTATTTTACAGCTGTAGATGGACAGAGTGTTTGTATTGTATTTTACAGTTGTAGATGGACAGAGTGTTTGTATTGTATTTTACAGCTGTAGATGGACAGAATGTTTGTATTGTATTTTACAGTTATAAACTAAAATTCCCCTTGCAGCACTCCAGACATTTTTTGTTCTTCAGCTGACCTTGACACTTTCAAAAGCAAATTGCCCAAGTTCTGTGATGTTACTTGCTGATCCAGACTGAAGGACATCACTGTGTGCCTATATAGAAAAGGACAAACCAGTGGATTGATGACTTTTTTATAGTAGTTATTTTCACAACTATCTGTCACTCAGTGTGACAATGAAAATATTTTTATAGTAGCTGTTTTCACAACTATCTGTCACTCAGTGTAGATAACTACAGCAAGTCAGCTTTTTGGTAAGTGACCCCCCCCCCACCATTCATTACCTCAAGCTTCTGAATGTATCACGCACTTAATCACTCAGTGATTTGTTTCAGTTTTATGTGGGGTATGCTCACAGAAAAATGTTTTATCCATACAAAACATTAATTCATGTTTTACTCAAACTTTCATCAAATCTATAAATAAACAGAAAGATTTACTTGTTAGAAATCATTGTATTGTTTTGACAGACCAGTTCAACCTCAGTTATTTGATGTTTGGCATCTGGTTCATTTGCATAAGGGTAATAATAGGTTCAAAGAACGGATGAGCTTGTCTGAGCCCCTTACAAAGACAAAATGAGGAATATAAGCTGCAACATAAACAGCATACAAAACAAGTCTCAAGTTTGACACAATTTGTTGCAGTATATTTCGAAAACATTACCAGCAATGATTTAACAAGTTATTGAATGAATACAGCAGTACATTTGATTAACAGTGTAAGTTTTAATGAATGTATTTTTCTTTTTTGTCATTGCGAAGTTCATGTCGAGTCTTTCCTTATGTCTTCTGTTGTTAGACTGTCCAGAAAGTCTAAGTGGTGGCCTATGGTCAGTATTTCAGTGCGCAGTAATAGTTAGTGGTCATGCAGACTGTGACCTATTTTTGTGAGAGTAATTGCTTTCATTTTGTGCTTGCATATTATTTGACTATTGTTTTTTCAATAGGACAGTTTCCAAGGTTGTGTTTGGCTTTGATTGTAGTTGTTTGTTGACAAAAATTGGGGGGAGGGGGGTTTCGCTGTTTTTATTTTAAAATCCAGTTTCATTTCAGCACTTTGGTCTTTTTCTGTGACATGTTTGTAATTTTTTCACCATCAGTTCCATTATGTGTTGTTTCTGACACTTTATGAAGTGAATGTATTTTCTGTTCTATATTATTGTGTTGTTGTTATCCTTGCTGTTTTGCTTGTTTGCTTGTTTCATCCAAATAGGAAAGTAGATTATCCTTGTGTTCTGTAATGAAATGAACAATAATGATGAGAGTGTTTGGCTTCTACATTAAAATTACTTCCTTATTGCTCACCTGTTTTTGTTCACCTGTAAGTCTTGATCTTCATTATTTTCTGCCATTTGTTCTGCTGTCTTTACCAGTATTACTGCTAGAAGTAGGTCTCCCTCCAGTTGATTGTATGTAAAAGACTTGCCCACGAAAGTAATGGTTGGGTCTTGTATGTAAAAGACTTGCCCATGAAAGCAGTGGTTGTATCTTGTTTGTTCAGGATTTGTTTATCTTGTCAGTGTCCTGGAAGTGGACACCTCAGCACCCACAGTATTGTGATTGACATTCATTGATGGCCTGTACGTGCTGCTAATGGCAGTGGCTTTGGTTTTATGGTTGTTGTTGTTTTTCATTGTTTTTTTACTAGAACAGTGACCTTTCACAAGGTTTGCAAGTGGAGCAAACTGTCTTTGTGTGTGTGCATGCATGTGTGCATATGTGTGTGTGTGTGTGCACATGTGCTTGTTTGTCATATGAATCATGTTTGGCATCCACATATTTGGCTGAAAAACCAAAATGTGATTTCAATGTTTAGAAATATTGGATTTGGATTTTTGCACACAATTGTGGAATCATTCTTGATTAATATATTTTTTTTGTGGAATTAAAAAAAAAAATCTGTTAGCATTTTTCTATTTATTCATTGTTTTCTTCTTCTTCCTTTTTTTTTCTTCTTCCAATAAATCTTTTATTACATAAGTAATGACCTTTGTAAACAAGTCTTCTGTGATCATGACTTTTGTCCAAGTACATTACAAGTATGTAAAAGATAATTTGCTACATCCACTTTCTCTTCATGACCATTAAATAATGCTGCTGCAAATAAACTCTTTCCAAACAAAAAATAAAACAGCTTTCTGTGTGTGTGTGTGTGTGTGTGTGTGTGTAAATCCAGGGTGTGTCAAGTATTACTTATTTGACCCTTTCCATGAACAAGAATTAAGTCACCAATGTTAAAGACAACAACAAAGTCTGAAACCATTTACGTATCAGTATCTGTGCTCATGGTCCATTTTCTTTCTGCAGATTGCTTAGACAGTCTTTTAAATTCAGCATGAAAATGCAAATATTCATAGGACTACACTTAAAAAAATCTTTTTTAAAAATGAAGTGGAAATTTCTAAATCTCCCTTCTCAAAAGACTTCAACCCAAGCCCATGCTTGTGGTATAACTGACAAAAATCAGTTTTAATTACAGCAAAGACAAACAACACTGTGACACATATATATATATATATATATATATATATATATATATATATAATACCAAATCTGCTGAATAACCTGTCAAAAATGAAGTGGAAATTTCTAAATCTCCCTTCTCAAAAAAATTCAACCTAAGCCCATGCTTGTGGTATAACTGACAAAAATCAGTTTTAATTACAGCAAAAATAAACTGCACTGTGACACACACATATATATATATACCAAATCTGCTGAACTATATCAACAACCTAGGTCAAACCACTGATCAATAGCACAACCCCTACCCTCCATGCATATATATATATATATATACATGCATACACATACACACACCACGCACACGTGTATGCAAACATAAATTTTACACACACACCACACACGCTCATATACAAGGAGGTTAATACAAAATCCTATTTTTTGTTCTGGTCATGGACTGGACATATTTTTGGACGTTGACTGATTGAGGCCTTTCAAGGTTGCATTGCCACCTGGTCTCTCTTTTGAGATTTAAAAATAATAATCAGAGACTGCTGCTTCGATCGCGAAGATTTCAAGATAGCGCATAGTAATGTGGTCGTGATAGGCAACACTGCATTGCTCGCTCTTTTGAACTTTATGTCCGATTTGTGGCTGGCCCATAGTCACTCAGTATTTTTTTCTTTCGATTATTAGTTGATCGATCCCACCGGCGCTTGGACATCATGGGCAACACTGCATTTGCTCACTCTTTTGAGCTTTATGTCCGATTTGTGGCTGGCCCATCACTATTTTTTTCTTTCGATTATTAGTTGATTGATCCCACCGGCGCTTGGACACCATGGGCAACGCTGCATTTGTTCACTCTTTTGAGCTTCACTATTAGTATTACTGATGTGTTTTACTTTCATCCTGAGAGGTTTGCTGAGGTCGACCGGATGTTATATATATAATATAATCGGTTTACTAACGAGCAGACCCCCACCTTGGGAAGGAGTTTCTGAACGCTGTCGGGGGCGTTGCTGGTGAATCTAGCCCTGTTTCTCTAGATCCTTTTTGCTCAGTGAGTCTAGGTGTTGACCTGGTCACGTTGCTGGTGAATCTTGCCCCATTTCTCTACATCCTTTTTACTCTAGGTGTCAACACCTAGAGTAAAAAAGATCTAGAGTGACGGGGCAAGATTCATCAGCATGGTGACTAAACTTAGAGTAAAAAGGATATACAGAAACGTCCGGGGCAAGATTTACCAGCAAGGTGACTACACTCAGAGTAAAACGGATGTACTACGGCCGGGGCAAGATTCACCAGCAAGGTGACTACACTTAGAGTAAAAAGGATGTACAGAAACAGGACAAGATTCATCAGCATGGTGACTACACGTAGAGTAAAAAGGATGTACAGAAACGGGGCAAGATTCACCAGCAAGGTGACTATAACATAGCGGGTCCAGCGCCCCTGTCAGCGTTCAGAAACTCAACAAACCCGCCCTTTCCTCCCTCCAACGGTGTCATAATGCCTGCCAAACTCCAAGCATTGGTTTACGACATCCTTCCTTCAACCACTTCCGTATTTAGTTACGCCATTGGGTCCAGAAAACTGTCAGCTATAATAAATAATAATAATAATGGAAATTTGTAAAGCACCAACCCTGTGGCTCAAAGCTAATGAGCATTTTTTTATTTTTTTATTGGTGCTCAAACAGTAGTAAGTTTGTTACAAACAACTCAAATAAAACAAGGCGTCATTTATAGCCACCAACAAAAGTTTACACCAGCACAAATAAAACCACAATCGTTTGAATCGAGACAGACCCTGTCCCTAATAAGCCGTACGGTTTCTGTGGACGTTAAGCACCATGTTTACTTACTATATCGAGTCGGCACTCTTTTTTATACGGGTGGATGCGTCTCATGTTTACGTGCGTGCTTTGGCTCTTTGACTGATGAAGTGATGCTTAATGTCCTCAGATGTCAGTTGTCATATTAGGGACAAATTGTGACCAATGCCGAAGCACGGTTCAATAATTCTTTACGTCCACGGAAACCAGAAGGCTCGTTAGGACGGACAGCTCAGGACGGCCACCTCGACTCTCACACAACTATGAGGCGCTAGGTTGCTTCTACAGTCATATTAGTACCCGAACCTTTCGGAGGGCGCTGACCGCGTCGCTGGACAGCTGTGCGGAGATAAAGAGTGCCCCTTCAGTGGCATAACTAAATCTGGCAGAGTTTGGAGGAAGGTGCCGGAAAGCGATGCTCGGAGTGTGAACGCCTGCAGCTCCTCCCTCACGTCTTTCGTGGTCCAGTTGCACAAGTTAATCTGTTGGGGAAATAACCAAGGTCTGTAATCTGTCAACAGCTTGTGTACAGACTGGATGGTGTCCCCTTGACCTTTCTACAAAAATAGGTCACAGCAAAAGTCGACTAAACACCATTTACGCCATTCATTTGCATTTTATGTGTGTGTGTTTTAGTTAATTTGTTTGTTTTATTTCTTTGTTTGCTTCTTCGTTTGATGTCATCTTCTCTCAGACCTCCTTTGGTCGACACACTTTTTGCTCGGTACTTTTCCGACAACCTGCGGGAAGGTTCTACGTCAGACTCGGAGATGCTAATTTTAGAAAATGGACTCAGAATGTACTAGTACTGGAACTGAAAGGCATAAATATAGGTGCATGCGAACGTCATGCGACAGTCTTAAGTACATCTTAGAGCAGACGTTCGCCGATTTGTTCTTTGCCGTGAGTTTTGACTTCAAAAGTCGGAAAGTGGGAAACGCGACTCGACTGTTGAACACTGGAGTTGTGCCGCGGCGCTTGTTCGACATCGTCAGCGGTGGCTTTTGCTGAAACTGAATAAACCACGTGCACAGCGGCATACTGTAAGGCGGCATACCCGGTGTATGCGGCACGGGTGAAAGGCTTTATAGTACGGAAACTCGTGCATGCACCTTTTTTTTCACATTATTTTGTACGCGGCTGTCACATTTGATTTGATATTTTGTTATTCAGCCGCGGGAAGACTATACAGCTTTGTTAATCTGGTTTTTAGAGACTGACCCGGCAGCATGAGGTCCATGGACGGTTCGCAGCCACTGCAGGGCCAAAGACGTCAAGGACACCCGGTTCCAGCACCCGTGGAAGCCGTTGTTCATTTCGGGTATCCCCCTGACCTTGTGTCCTCCACCTACCAACAACTCCTCTCCACCTCTGGATCCCCCCGTGACATCATCCACACTACAGGAAATGACGCAACTGGATGCCGTACGGCTGAAAACGGCTACGTCAGTGCCGCTTTGTTGTTGGTGTCTGTTGAAGCGAATATCAACTTTGCATCGTCATCACTGCAGTCGCGTCGCGAACCTGACCTCACATCTCTGCCGACAACCTCTGACGGGACGTTAACTCGTTGTCAGAATGCTGATGATCTGCAGGGTGACGGGTCAGGCGATGGAAGTGCCGAAACATCGTCACGTTCATCGAGTCCCCGGCGTCATCAAAACGTCACCAGAGACCATGAGAGAGACTCCCCGGCCAGCAGCCTGGATCTCTCGACACCATCCACACCAACAACGACAGAACCAGCTCAATGGACATCGTCTGCGGCGCCTGCCGCGGCTGGCACATCGACTGGAAATA
>JABMCL010003793.1:347500-352500 GCA_018857735.1 Alviniconcha marisindica
GACGTGACAAAAAAGGTGGAAAGGAGTCTTGACAGAGACAGTAAAAAGGAGACGTGACATAGGCAGTACAAAGGAGACGTGACAGAGACTGAGGAAAGGAGACGTGACAGAGAAAGCGGAAAGGAGACGTGACAGAGAAAGCGGAAAGGAGACGTGACAGAGACAGTAAAAAGGAGACGTGACAGAGACAGTAAAAAGGAGGCTTAACGGAAAAAGTGGAAAGGAGACGTGACAGAGAAAGTGGAAAGGAGACGTGACAGAGACAATGGAAAGGAGACGTGACACAAAAAAGTGGAAAAGAGACATGAGAGAAAAAGTGAAAAAGATACGTGACAGAAAAAGTGAAAAAGATACGTGACTGACAGAGAAAGTGGAAAGCAGACGTGACAGAGACAGTAAAAAGGAGACGCGACAGAGACAGAGGAAAGGAGACGTGACAGAAAAAGTGGAAAAAAGACGTGACAGGAAAAGTGAGAAAGAGACGTGACAGAGAAAGTGCCAAAGCAGACGTGACAGTCTGACGTCGGAACAGTGTTTCTACGCTTGCTAGGCCTAGCCCACGGCTTGTCTGGGAACAAACACCTTCACACAACTACAGTATAAGCGTTCCCGCTGCAGGCACCCGTCAGTGTCCTGTGTTCCTAACAATTAGACAGCACAAAACAAGCGCGCATTTTCAGTGCAAACACCTTTCTCAAGCGACACACAGACAAACCATACACTAACATATGGTAATAAATGAAACGTGTCTACTGACCTGGTTTTAGTTAGATAAAGGAAAACAACCACCACCACCAAAACAAACCAAAACAAAACAGACAAACAAACAAACAAAACAAAACAAAACAAAACAAACATCATCATCATCATCATCATCATCATCATCATCATATCATCAACAACAACAACAACACCAACAAAAGAAAAAAGAATAAGTAAAAACAGGAAAGAATGATGGATCAGTGACATTTCTCATGAATATTGATGGAAACGACGTGCACATACATTTTGGTTTAATTCTCCCGTGTCCTGGCAAAGCCCTCGTACCGTCGACTGCGTCGGCAGATGAGAACAGGGAAAAGGAAGAAAGCAGAAAACGAATATTATTCTTAGCCGACTCAGTCACGAAGCACCTGCTACACTGAAATTATTTATTATCATTATTCATGGAGGTCCAAACCCAGTAGCGATGAGAGGCAAGCGCTGTGAATGAGCGAGAGTTTAACAGACCAGTGCGGCCCGTTTATGGTCAGACAAGTAGACCCTCAACACGCTGCCTTTGATTACAGTGTGACGGCTTGTGTTTACAGCTAGACTGTGTGACAGTGCAAGGCAGCGCTAGTCTATAAGTACATACTACACCCAACTACTTGTTATCCACAGCGGTGAGGTTATGGGGGGGGAGGAATTATAGGTGATAGGGCGGGGGGGGGGGGGGGGCAATGAAATGATAGGTGATAGGGCGTGGGGGTGGGGGTGGATGAAAATGATAGGTAGGGCGGGTGGGGTGGGGGTGGATCAAATGCTAGGTGATAGGCGGGGGGGGGGGGGGGGATGAAATGCTAGGTGATAGTGGGGGGGGGGGGGGGATTAAATGATAGGTGGGGGGCGGGGTGGTGTGAAATGCTAGGTGATAGGGCGGGGGGGGGGAATTAAATGATAGGTGGGGGCGGGGGTGGTGAAATGCTAGTGATAGGGCGGGGGGGAGGGATGAAATGATAGGTGTTACGGCGTGTGTGTGTGTGGGGATGATAGGTGATGGGCTGGAGGGGATGATAGGTGATAGGGCGGGGGGTGGGGGGGAAATGATAGGTGTTAGGGCGTGGGGGGGTGATAGGTGATAGGGCGGGGGTGGGGTGGGATGAAATGAAATGCAGGTGATGGGGGGGGGGGGGGATGAAATGAGGTGATAGGGCGGGGTGGTGGGGATGAAATGAAATGATAGGTGGTAGGGGGGGGAGGGGGGGGATGAAATGATAGGTGATAGGGCGGGGTGGTCGGGGATGAAAATGAAATGATAGGTGGTAGGCGGGGGGAGGGGGGATGAAATGATAGTGATAGGGCGGGGGGGGGGCGATGAAATGATAAGTGATAAGGCCGGGAGGGGGCGATGAAATGACAGGTGATAGGGCGGGGGGGGGGGGGGGGGGGAAGGGGATGAATGACCGGGAGAAGGGGTGGGGGGGTGGGGTGGCGAGGGGGACTGACAGGGCAAGTATAAGTGTGTTTGTGTGCGTGCATGCATTCTTGGTTAAGCAGCGACACGCATCGGATGGACTCGATGCGTACACCTGGGCATACTAAGCAGGAATAAGAAATTAATCAGACTAAATTAACCGATTCCACCCCCCCCCCCCCCCCCCCCCCCCCCCGCCCTCTGTCCCCAGCTGGTTGAGGTAGATCATGCATCACGAAATGTGACTTTATATAGGTCCGCGTGTCGGCGTGATGCTCAGGATGTTGCTTGATTCTGCTACTGTCACCAACGCCGTCTGGTCAGTGAGTGTTAACTGGTAGCTAGGTAATTGCCTCGTGGGCTCTTCCACACACTGATTTTTTTCTCAGTCCCGCCAAAATGAACGTGGCGTCCTTCTGTGTTTACATGTGTGTTTTTGTCACTGTTTCCTTCTCTGTTTACGTTTGTGTTTTTGTTCACTCTTTCCCTCTCTGTTTACATGTGTTTTTTGTTCACAGTTTCCTTCTCTATTTACATGTGTGTTTTTGCTTCGCTGTTTCCTTCTCTGTTTACATGTGTGTTTTGGGTTGCCCTTTCCTTCTCTTTTTACACACTGTTTATATGTGTAGGGGAGCGGGGTGGGGAGTGAGTGAAGCAGGTTGGAAGCACGAATGAAGAGTCACAAGTCAGAGGTTGCTATAACATAACTTTTATTTACACCAACCAGAAAACAGTGTAGGCTCTCCTCTGAGATGAACGCATGAACACAGGCCGCAACAGCAAACAAAGAACCTGCCTCTGCAGGGACACTGGGGGAAAAGGGACGCTGCTGCTGCTGATGATGAAGTGATGCTTAATGTCCTCGGATGTCTGTTGACATATTAGGGACAAGCTGATACCAATGCCAATGTTCAACATAGCTTTATGTCCACGGAAACCAGAAGGCTTGTTAGGACGGACAGCCCAGGACGGCCACCTCGACTCTCACACAGCTCCTGAACTATGACGCTGGTGCTGATGGTGATGAAGTGATGCTTAATGTCCTCAGATGTCAGTTGACATATTAGGGACAAGTTGTGACCAATGCCGAAGCACGGTGCAATAAATCTTTACGTCCACGGAAACCAGAAGGCTCGTTAGGACGGACAGTCCAGGACGTCCACCTCGACTCTCACACAGCTCCTGAACCATGCTGGCCCAGCGCACAGGTTTTAACACTTTAGATAATTGGGGCCATAAAACTCCCACCCAATCAAAAAAGAAAAAGGGCGACAGGAAAGAAAAGGTTAAAGGGTCATGGCCCGGAACACATACATTACACTCGGTTACATCTGTGTGTTTTTGCTTCGCTGTTTCCTTTTCTGTTCACGTGTGTGTTTTTGTTCGCTCTTTCCTTCTCTATTTCGCCCTGATATAACCGTACCGGTTGACTGGGCGTAAAACACCAACTTACTTACTTACTTACTTACTCCTTCTCTGTTCATATGTGTGTTTTTGTTCGCTCTTTCCTTCGCCCTGAGCTGGCTCTGTGAGTTAAGACACAAGAACTAATTAACCAGCTAACTGTGTGCACGTGCGTGCATGTGTGTGTGTGTTGTGTGTGTGTGTGTGTGTGTGTGTGTGTGTGTGTGTGTGTGTGTGTGTGTGTGTGTGTTTGTTTGTGTTGTTGTGTGTGTTTTTGTTGTGTCTGATGCGTGCGGTGCGTGCGTGTGTGTGTGCGTGTGTGTGTGTGTGTGTGTGTGTGTGTGTGTGTGTGTGTGTGTGTTTTCACTTTTAATTATACCTTTTTGTACTCTTATACAGTCTGTTGATAATCTTTCTCTCGTGTTTTGGGCTTCCTTGGATATTATATGCCATCTGCCGTCATCCTTTGACACTTCTGTCATTGTCAGAATCCTCATCGCCGTTGAAAACGTATCACTCCATCGCGATGACAGCCCCTCCCCTGCTACTGCTCCCTCTGCTCTGGAGCCTGCTGTCTCTGTGCGGTGGTCACCGCAGTTGTTCGCAGACCACAGACCAGCTGGCGACCTTCAACACGGCTCTGACCCCGCTGGTGGACAGCTATGAGGAGAGGAGCAGCAGGCTGGCCCGCCACGTGAAGAAGATAGGGAGGCGTGAGGACATCGACTTCTACTGTTTTCAGGAAGTGTGGTAAGTCAACGTGAAGAAGATAGGGAGGCGTGAGGACATCGACTTCCTCGGTTTTCAGGAAGTGTGGTAAGTCAACGTGAAGATATGGAGGCGTGAGGACATCGACTTTCAGGAAGTGTGGTAAGTCAACGTGAAGAAATGAAGGCGTGAGGACATCGACTTCTTCTGTTTTCAGCAAGTGTGGTAAGTCAACGTGAAGATAGGGAGGCGTGAGGACATCGACCTCTTCTTTTTCCAGCAAGTGTGGTAAGTCAACGAGTGAAGATAGTGAAGCGTGAGGACAACGACTTCTTCTGTGAGGACATCGACTTCCACAGGAAGTGTGGAAAGTCAAAACAACCCCAAAGGTTGTGTGTGTGCATAAAAGCTCAAAACTGAACAAAACAACTGAACTATGTGTGTATGCCTTAAGAACAGAGCACAGTATTGTTTCATCGGTATCGTTGTTGTTTTCCTTATATACAGGTACAACTTTATCCCGGACTGGAACGGCCTACCTCAAGAGACAGTCCAAGCTCCTACCCTTAACACCTGCTTTTTTTTCTGGTTATTGCTGTTGTTGCGGTTGATCTTCTTCTTTTTTGTTTATTCTTCTCTTTCTTTTTGTTGTTGTTAATTTTCTTCTTCGTCGTCGTAGTCGTCGTCGTTTTTTTCATTATCATCACCGTTA
>JABMCL010003793.1:362500-392500 GCA_018857735.1 Alviniconcha marisindica
CCTCTGTGTTGTGAGGTGACCCTGTGTGGTTGTTCACTCACACTCAGTTACTAACCCTCTGTGTTGTGAGGTAACCCTGTGTGTTCGTTCACTCACACTCAGTCACTAACCCACCCTTTGTGACCCTGTGTGTGGTTGTTCACTTGCAGTCACTAACTAACCCTTTGTCTTGTGAGGTGACCCTGTGTGGTTGTTCACTTGCAGTCACTAACTAACCCATCATGTTGTGAGGTGACCCTCTGTGGTTGTTCACTCACGCTCAGTCACTAACCCTTTGTGTTTGAGGTGACCCTGTGTGGCTGTTCACTTGCAATCAGTCACTAACCTTTTGTGTTGTGAGGTGACCCTGTGTGGTTGTTCCGTCTCAGTCACTAACCCTCTGTGTTGTGGTGACCCTGCATGTGGTTGTTCACTCACACTCAGTCTCGAACTAACCCTGTGTGTGCCTGACTGACTGATCGATTCATCTCATGTTTTTCAGAGGATCTTGGACAGAAAGCCAGTGGGCTTTTTGTCTGACCACTTTGCCATCTGGATGGACATCTGCTTGGCGATGGAGTGAGCACTTCTCATGCAGTGCATTGGTGGAACCAAGGAAGATTTTAAATTAGAAACCATATTTTGCTGCAGTTGTTCATTTGGCTTTCAAAAGTTAATCATTTAGAACACAAAATGACAGACGATTAAAAACTGAGCAAACCACTTGATTACGTTCTGCACTGGATTTATTTTGTCAAGTTCATTGCTGGTCCGGCAACTGAGTCAAAGGCTGATTGACTGATCACTACACAATCTGTGATCAGTGTGTGTGTGTGTGTGTGTGTGTGTGTGTGTGTGTGTGTGTGTGTCTGTGTACTGATGTTTTTTTCTGTGCTACAAAGACACATGTATGCATACAATGTATCACATACATATTCATTTAGATGCCAAGCTAGTGGCAATGTAAATGGCTAATACAATATATGTACATTCTGTTGTACATATACTGTGATATAACATGGAAATAATATGTTTTTTTTCTCCAAGCTCTTTGTATATGTACATAAATGTAGTGTTGTACATATACTATAATACTACATAGAAATAATAGGCATCTTTTCTCTCACTAAGCTCTTTGTATATGTATATGTACATGTACTACTACATGGAAATGATAGGTCTTCTCTCACTAAGCTCATGGTATATGTACATACTGTTGGAGGGACAGACAGACAGATGGACAAAGAGAGGGATATCTAAATAGGAGCAGAATTGAAAACAGTTTGTTCACTGCTACATGTGCATGCATGGAAGCTAGGCAGACATAAAGTTGCCTCAATAATAGGCAAGTCAAAAGATAACAAAGACAGGGAAATATGGTCAGCAGTTTATGCAGATTATGTGTGAGTAAGCTAAATGTATACAAGCCACAAACTACAAGCTGAGACAGTCACCTACATAAGAAACTTGCCTTTGTTTCATTGAAAGCATTTAACAATCCAGTTAATCATTTAACGATCCAGTTAACCATTTGACAATCCAATTAACCATTTGAAAATCCAGTTAACACAATCTGTCATTGTGCACATGTTGAATTGTTTTATTTGTTTACAAAGCTGAAACAGAACGAGGCCCAGAGTGCTTGTGCAGAATCAACACACAAGGGAGTTAATTAGTGCTCAAAATACGTAACACAAGAAAACAACTAAGACCTGAGTCGCCTCTGGTAACTCTCACCCGGCATGCATGCCTGTGGTATGAATGGTAACTCTCACCCAGCATGCATGCCTGTGGTATGAATGGTAACTCTCACCCAGCATGCATGCCTGTGGTATGAATGGTAACTCTCACCCGGCATGCACACCTATGGTATGAATGGTAACTCTCACCCGGCATGCACACCTATGGTATGAATGGTAACTCTCACCCGGCATGCACACCTATGGTATGAATGGTAACTCTCACCCGGCATGCACGCCTATGGTATGAATGGTAACTCTCACCTGGCATGCATGTGTATGGTAAGTCTCACCTGGTACATCTGTCATAAAAACATGAGGATGTACCTCTGGTGGAGTTTATGCACCTTGTATTTACATGCATACTACCTGTCCCTAACAGGCCTACTCGCCTCTGTGGACATTAAGCAACATTATTCCCTGCATGCCAGGTGAGAGTTACCATAGATGACTCCGGTATTTGTTGTTCTTGTGTTGGATCATTTGTTTATGTAAAAAAATATTCAAATAAACAAAGGTGTAATTTGAACTACTGAGTTCCTACACTGCCGGTCAAATCTGACCCATTCTCTTTATAGAGGCCCAGTTGTCCTGCCCAGTTTGTCCATGAAAAACATGGGTTCAAAATGGCTCACAATGTACAGACTGGGTAGACCAAAGCCAGGTACATGCATGCACACAAACACACACTCTCTCTTGATTGAAGTAAACATTGTTGCTGAACTTTTTTTTAAATCCATATTATTACCAGTATTGAAGAATTTAGGACAGTATTTGAAGCTCTTTCTTAGCATTAGAGGACCAACAGCAACATAGATGCCACTACAGGTGATAAAGTGTCATTAATGATTTTAATGAAACATAAACAATTGATGCTTAAACATACACGTACGCAGCATGCATACATACACATGCATACAAACACAAACACAAAAAGTCACCAATTTCAGCTACCTACAATTTAAATTACAAACCATTGCTTCTGTTGCATTTTACTAAAATAGAATATTTCATTTCACAGACCAGGCACATTGAGTATGGTTTCCTAAAAACAAAAAACAGGAACAACAACAACAACAGAATACAACTAACATTCCAGGACCCCCACCCTCCAAAAAAACTAAAACAAACAAAAAAGCAACGAGAGAGAGAGAGAGAGAGAGAGAGAGAGAGAGAGAGAGAGAGAGAGAGAGAGAGAGAGAGAGAGAGAGAGAGAGAGACAGACAGACAGACAGACAGAACAGACAGACAGACAGACAGACAGAGACAGAGACAGAGAGAGACAGAGACACACAGAGAGACACAGAGAGAGCGCATAAAATACCCAAACCAGAACACATGAGGGAGGGTGAGGTAGTATATAATCTTGGAATGAACTGTGTGTGCAAGAGAAGACATGATGGCAGAACCCTTATGGTGTTATTATTCATTTTTAAAGCAAGTGTCACCCCAACTCCCCACTCCTTGCCCCCCAGTCACTGTCACACACACACACACACACACACACACACACACACACACACACACACACACACACACACACACAATAATGTCCAGATACATCAATGAAGCATATTTTAACAATTTAAGAGTGTGGTTTCACTCAGGCAATACATTTATAATTATATATATGTAAAAAGAAAACAGAAATTACACCAACCAAAAAAAGACAAAATGTTGAAGTAAAATTTTCATATAACTTAAATAATTTAACACTAACAGTAAAGTGAATGTTCAAATAAAAGAATCTTGGACATAAAAAAATACATTTTGTCTGTTGAAAAAATTCTGATGGTCTACGAGTATATATTCTGAGTTGTACTGCAAAATGTATTTGATCACTTAACAAAAAAGCATTTTCTTCATGCATGGACAGATTCATGACAAAATCAAGTCCACAGCTTCTTTCAAATCTTGAACAACAACATCAATGTCAGCCTTGGTTGTTTCTCGGCCCACTGACAGACGTAAAGCGTTGCGAGCCAGGTTTTCTGGAACCCCCATGGCCAGCAGAATGTGCGACGGTTTGTTCTGTGCATGGCATGCTGCCCCGACACTCGCCTGCAGGGCCTTCACTTTCGACAACACAACATGGCCCTCCAGACCCTCTTTCACAAATGAAACATTGCACGTGTTGGGCAGCCTCTTGCTGGTGGAAAACTTCCCATTGAAGTGGACCATGTCGCCAAATTCTTCCAGGAGTTTCGTTTCCAGGTAGTCTCGCACATCCCTCATGTGGGATTCATACTGAGAAATGTTCTTGTGCACCAGTTCAGCCCCTTTGCCAAGGCCTGCAATCATGGGTGTGTTTTCTGTTCCTGGGCGAAAGTTCCTCTCCTGTCCGCCCCCAAACAGCATGGGGTAGACAGGTATCTCAACGTTGGGGCCGCAAATGTACACAGCTCCAATGCGAGGAGCATAAAACTTGTGTCCAACAATGGTAAGAAAGTCCACCCCCAGGTCGGTGACATCCACGGGGACCTTGCCCAAAGCCTGGGCGGCATCGGTGTGCAACAGCACTCGCTTACTTGGCAGAGACTGGCCGGGCATTCTCTGCATCCCTTCAGAGATCTCTGCCACAGGTTGGATGATGCCGCTCTCGTTATTGGCCAACATAATTGTGATCATAACGGTGTTTGGCCGCACTGCTGAAATGACATCCTCGACTTCCACCATCCCGCTTTTATGTGACACGGGCACATAGGTAACTTTAGCCACGCCCTCTTTCTCGAACTGTTTCAGAACACATTTGATAGAGTCATGTTCAACGTTAGAAGTTATGAAGTGAGGGACTGATTTGGAATCCTGCTCGCCAGTGCCGTGATTCCCAGTCTGCGAATGTCTGTGCTCATAGAAATACTTGACGGCCATCTGAAGGATCCAATTGTTACCTTCTGTTCCCCCGGAGGTGAAAATAATGTCTGTCGACCGCCCACCGACCATGAACGCCAAGTTGCTCCGGGCTTCGTCGATGATTTTCTTCGCCTTCACACCAGGCAGAGAACAACTGGACGGATTTCCCCACGCCTCTTTCATCGCGGTTGTAATAACTTCTTGTACCTCTGTTGCCAAGGGCGTCGTAGCGTTGTAATCGAGATAAACTTTCTTCGTCTCCATAGTTGTATCATCCCACACGGTTAGAAGTTCTACCAGACGACTTTTCTCAATTAGCCGTGCGCGTTACCTCCCTTCTTTGCAGTTAACTCTTCTGTGTCTTGGAAAACACAATCAGTAATAAAACTCTGCAAAATGGCGTCGTCGAGAAATCCACCGAGAGAAAGACTTCAGGACTTGGAAAAAATCGAGGGAACAATTGCTTCAGCGATGCAAAGCGCAGGTACGGGAAACACATTAACCATCGATTTATAAGACTGAGAGAGAGAGAGAGAGAGAGAGAGAGAGAGAGAGAGAGAGAGAGAGAGAGATTAAAAGTTTAATAGCAAGTTAGTAATAGTATTTATAATAACAATAACAACAATAACAATATACTTTATTAATCCCAGTGGGATTAATATATATTAATGGATACACACACACACACACACACACACACACACAAGCAGAGAGAGAGAGAGAGAGAGAGAGAGAGAGAGAGAGAGAGAGAGAGAGAGAGAGAGAGAGAGACAACTATGAGTCACTGAATTTTATTACACTAAGGATAACACTTAACAGTTTAGGCAACCTGTCGAGTGACCTGATACTGTGATACAATCACTAAACAACCAAATGGTACAACAAACTTCTGTTTAAACACACACACACACACACACACACACACACACACACACACACACACACACACACACACACACACACACACACACACACAGAGCCACATCACACAGTCACACACACACACACACACACACACACACACACACACACACACACACACACATGTTGAAGGATTTGTTTTTGTACAAAACTGGAAACAAGAGCAGCTAATTTAACTTATACAGTTAAACTGTAATATAGTGTAAAGGAATGTAAACATTTTAACTTACATATATATTATGTTTTAAGGTTAAAGAGAGAGAGAGAGGGAGAGATATCATATCTGTTAACTTATAATGTTGATCTGAAAGAATGCAATGCAGTGCAGACATTGTTGGGTGCTCATTCCTGTTCTGTGCTCCACAGGTCAGGCCCTTCAGGAGCTGTCCAAAGACAAGCCAGCATTGAAGCATGCTGAGAGTCACACCTCCTCCTTCATCAAGACCCTGCAGGAGGTGGAGAGTGCACTCATGCAGCAGATCACCTACCTGATGCAGGTCACCACAGGTAAGCACAGCACTGGGAGCAAATGAAAACCTTCAGGTGGAGAGTGCGCTCATGCAGCAGATCACCTACCTGATGCAGGTCACCACATGTATGCACAGCACTGGGAGTGGGAGCAAATGAAAACCTGCAGGTGGAGAGTGCTCTCATGCAGCAGATCACCTACCTGATGCAGGTCACCACAGGTAAACATGGCACTGGGAGCAAATGAAAACCTTCAGGTGGAGAGTGCGCTCATGCAGCAGATCACCTACCTGATGCAGGTCACCACAGGTAAGCACAGCACTGGGAGCAAATGAAAACCTTCAGGTGGAGAGTGCGCTCATGCAGCAGATCACCTACCTGATGCAGGTCACCACAGGTAAGCACAGCACTGGGAGTGGGAGCAAATGAAAACCTGCAGGTGGAGAGTGCTCTCATGCAGCAGATCACCTACCTGATGCAGGTCACCACAGGTAAACATGGCACTGGGAGCAAATGAAAACCTTCAGGTGGAGAGTGCTCTCATGCAGCAGATCACCTACCTGATGCAGGTCACCACAGGTAAGCATGGCACTAGGAGCAAATGAAAACCTGCAGGTGGAGAGCACTTTCATGCAGCCGCTAACCCGTATTGAACTCTAATACTGTGTGTATTGAGAATGATATTGATGGCTGAAATAGTGAAAAGGAAAAAATAGAAAAAAAAACACTTCATGTTGTGATTTCAGCCATAAAAGGCTTAATCTTAGAAAATTAATATAGTATTTTCTGTGGCTGTTTTATTATTAGTCATCAGTGTTCTTTGTTGCTACTTCAGTGATCAAAGGGGTAACCTCACAATGTGTATACTATGTTGCCATTTCAACCATAAAAAGGTTAAACCCCATATGGCTGTGTTGCAGTTTAAATCATAAAGTGCTATCTGGCTTCCCCAGGGTTAACCTCATAATATTTATGTCACCATTTAACTTTTTAGCTTTAAACGTGTTAACCTCAAATTATGACTGTGACTTGTAATTGTATGAGTCACATGTATACTCACAATGGTCTGAGTTGCCATACCAGCCATAAAAGTTTAACCTCACAATATTAAGTTGCCATATCACTTATCAGTGACAATAGAATTTATCTCACAGCATTGTGTGTCAGTGTATTTCAGCCCTACAACAGGTTTGACCTCGAAGTCAAACTATGCTGTGTTGCTGTTGCAGCGCAGCCCCATGAGGGTTCCTGTTACTCGGCCACCAAGGAGCTGCAGATGGCCATGCACCGGAGCGAGCACGTCAAGAGTCGCTTGGCGGAACTGGACAAGCTGAAGCAGGACCACCTCAGGCTCAAGCAGCAGCAGCAGTCTGCTGGCATGACGCGCAGCCATTCGCTGCCAGAACAGCCACCTCCACGATGAGAAAGAGTGTGCTTGTGTGTGTGTGTGTGTGTGTGGAGGGGGTGGGGGTGGGGGGGATGCTAGTGAAAGGGGAGGACCAGGGAGGAAGGGTATGGAAGCGTGAGAGAGATTGTGGGCCTTTTGATACTGAGACTATATTTTATGAATGAAACTGTTGAACAGCCTTGCTGGCATTACTTATTGCATTGTCTGGCTATGCACATATATTCAGAGTTCAGGAGCTGTGTGAAAGTCAAGGTTGCCATCCTGGGCTTGCCGTCCTAATGAGCCTTACGGTTTCTGTGGACATAAAGCAACATTGAACCATGCATACGCATTGGTCACAGTTTGTCCCTAATATGTCGACCCGACATCTGAGGACATTAAGCTCTACTGTGAGTCTACATCATCATCAACACACATATATTATGCAACACTATATATAAAAATGTGTATATATTTGTGTGTGTGTGCATCACTGTGAGAGTGTATGTGTGTACTGTCACTGTGTTGTGTGTGTGTATGCACCCTGTGTACTCATCTTGCAAGATCTGCATCCTATTTCATTCATAAAAACTGAGGTTTGATTCATCAGAGATTAAATATATTCTTCAGCGTACTCAGGTGGTCATGCTTTATGCTCCGCAAAAGCTGGATCAGTTGATGGATCAGATGTGAAAACTGGAGAGGTTGGCATCAGACCAGAAGGCAGCCAACACCCCGAGTACAGTGTCTGTTTTTGATGTGATTTCATGTCAGTGAACTGGATGTAGTGAGAAATGGTCAGTAAACTTTCATGTCAGTGAACTGGATGTAGTGAGAAATGGTCAGTAAACTTTCATGTCAGTGAACTGGATGTAGTGAGAAATGGTCAGTAATTTTCTGCAGTGAATTGGATTGTAGGTCAGTAAACTTTCATGTCAGTGAACTGGATGTAGTGAGAAATTGTCAGTAAACTTGTCTGCAGATGAGCTGGTAGTCTGTGTAATTTATCTGCAGTGCATGATTGTACCATACTTTTTGTTGCAATAATAATTAGTTATACAGCACAAAATCTTGTCTGGAGAGACCATTCTGAGCACTTACAGTTACACAGAGTCACCTGCACACACAAGACTATTGACTATACGCAACTTGATTTACAGATAGCTTAACAGATAAGAAATTGTGTGCATGTGCAGAGATCGTTGTCATAGGTAGTGTGCTGAAATCAGTATCAGTGTTCTGAGATCATTGTCATAGTGCGCCAAGATCAGTGTGATAGTGTGCTGAGATCATTGTTGTAGTGAGTGTGCTGAGATCGTTATACTGATTCATAGTGAGTGTGCTGAGACCAGTATCAGTGTGCTGAGATCATTGTCATAGGTGCTGAGATCAGTGATATAGTGTGCTGAGATCGTTGTCATAGTGAGTGTGCTGAGATCAGTGTCATAGTGAGTGTGCTGAGATCATTGTCATAGTGTGATCAGATCAGTGTCATAGTGTGCTGAGATCATTGTCATAGTGTGTGCTGAGATCAGTGTCATAGTGAGTGTGCTGAGACCAATGTCATAGTGAGTGTGCTGAGATCAGTGTCATAGTGAGTGTGCTGAGATCAGTGTCAGCAACCGTGTGATGAAGGCATCACAAGAACAGCCATGTGGACGCATGTAACTTGTCCTATTCAGAATGATTATTGAGAGAGTTCTGGCAATTCACTGAGATGTCTATTTGACTGGGCCAAGGAAGACTAGTTGGTGTAATTCCTTGAGTGTGTGTAGGTGTGGTTGTGTGTGTGTGTGTGTGAGAGTGAGTGTGTGTGCGTGCGTGCGTGTGTATAAACAGTTATTGTTTGCTAGGTAGGTGATTGTTTTTATGGAAGAATACTTTAATGAGTGATTATTGATTCATGATGAAAACATGGCAACCACTCATTGTTCCTTCTGGGTGTCTCAGTTTAGCAGACAATATTAGGTCTATTTAGCAAACTGAAGAAAGAAAGTTATGATAATCACTGAAACTGAAGTGGAAAGAAAAACCAAAGATTATCTTTTGGCCATGTGATACGATCTGCAGACAGGGACATTTTATTGGTGGCATGCAGTTCACTGTCAGTGACATTCTCATTCAATGGCATTTATATGGCAAATAGATCCAAGTATAATAGTAAATTTAACTCTCTCTCTCTCTCACACACACACACACGCCCACACACTCACTGACTCACACACACACACACACATGGCTACAGTATCAATGGCTGTACAGTAGAAAAAGTCCTCTGGACCAGCAAAATCAGTTTCTGTTATATAGAGATTATTATGATTTACTTCTGAGATGCATGGCAGATTTTATTTTGGCTTCAAAAATCAAATTTCCTTTAGTCACTACTCATTACTAACAAACCTCATATTCTAACTTCAAAACACAATTGATTCAGGCAATTTTTAAAACAAAATTCCTGAAGTGATTTTGTTCTCTTATACCTGCTGGACAAAATGTGCTTTAGGATGGCTAGTTCTTTTTATAACTGCCAGAACAATAATGTATTAAACGTTCTAGGGATATATTAAAAAGACAAACACACATCGTGCTGCAGCAAACCTGAACAAAACTGTCAAGTTGCTGCTCTTCTATTTCCTTAACTTTGTGCAAGTCACAGAATTAAAAAAACAAAAAAACAAATCTCTTCAGAAAAGATCAAACTGAATTAATTTTTATTTTTATTTTACCAGAATTTGCATTTTAATCGCCATAGCTATGGGACAGTTGAGTTGACGTGTTACAACAGTGATTAAAGGTTGCCTTGTTTTCAAGAGTGAGTGTTGAATTGATGGCAGGTGGGAAGCACAAAGAAATGAACAAGGGTGCATAGAACCTGCCTTGGGGCTGTCTCTGTGTGATCGGCAAGTCAGTGCACTTAAGATGAATAGTGTTTAGTAAATTCAGTCAAAACTCTTAAAAACCAAATTCTGTTTTTTAAAGTTTATTTTGACCTTTTCTTTGCACAAACCATCTTTAACAGTCAAATGAATTATCCACATATTAAAGAGAAGAAGAAAAAAATCATTAGATTCACATGTTTCTTCCATTGTGTGGAACATATTAAAACATATATTAAAGAAAGAAATGCTGAAAAAATATATAAAAAAGGAGTTGACCCACATTTAAAATTGAAACCTACAGATACAACTTTTGTTATTAATTTTTTAAAATCTGTAAATGGATAATGGTCATCAAATTTGTACAGAAGTGTAAAATCCAACAGAGGTTATTATTAGTTTTAAGGATCTAAGAACACCTCCAAGAAAGATCTGTGTTTGATCATCTCCAAGAAAAATCAAACAATGTTTTTATCACCACTGGTTTTACGTTGGAAAAGCACAATTATTTCACTAATATCAGCGATAACACTAGAATTTTTTTCAAACCAGTATGACATCTGTAAGGTAGCGAAAGTGGTCCATGGAAACTGGTCAGACAATCACTGTAACCAGTCATTGGAAACTGGTCAGACAATGACTGTAACCAGTCAAATACCTGCTATCTAAAGATACTGCTACTAGAGCTCAGCTAGCAAACATTTTGTTTCCTTCCCCACCTAGAACACACACACACACACACACACACACAAACAAACACATACCACATGCACTCTCTCTTATCTGCCTATTTTAAATTTTCAAATGGGGTGAAAGGGGGGGAGTTTTTTGAGAACCGGTCAAGCAAAATGACAGCTGGTATGTCTGACCAACATAAAATAATTTTTTGTGTTAAACTTGTTTCCAGTATATGCTGATCTTAACTGGTAAAATACTGGAAACTACCAGTTAATGCAACCATTTCAAAGTCACACATAACACACAAAGCACTGTGTGCATTGTCTTGTCCACACATGTAAATTGTAGTCCAAGTTGCAACATTGTAAAGTTAGGAATGAATGAAAAGAATGGATCCAAATCATGTATTCTGCTTTAAACGAAGCACATCATTTTATTTGTCCAGTGCATGACACCGCAATAACTTTCACCATATACGTCATACAAATCAAGTTTGCAACCTTCCTCTGAAACTGTCCAAAATGATGAGGATCTAGTTCCTTCACACACCCTCCACTCATTCCAATGGTCAAACATGCTGGGTACCCAGAATGCAGAGAGCTGGCCACTTGCAGGGTAAAGGCAGGTCCAGTTAAGATGTGGGCAAGCTATGAGTTTGATGAGTAAATATTTGCCCAGCCAACTTTCAAATAAATACAAAGAAGGGGGGATAAACACTCCAGTTTCAATTGGCTAAATAAGAGCAATTGACTGAGCTCGGATGATTGAGATTTAAATTATAATTAAAAGGTTACTTTGTGGTATAACTTTATAAGACAGGCCCATGACATAGGGATCATGTAGTTCAGGGTGAACTCTGCCCATTGTCCTTACAGTGAGGGTGAGGTCAGACTATAGGTCCTCCACAGACCCAAGACTGGGTCCTCCACAGTCCCATGACATTAGGATTGTGTAGTTCAGAGAGAACTCTGCCCATTGTCCTTACAGTGGGGGTGAGGTCAGACCCTGTATAACTATGGGTCCTCCACAGACCCATGACATAGGGATCATGTGGTTCACTGAGAACTCTGTCCATTGTCCTTACATTGTGGGTAAGGTTGGACCCTGCATAACTATGGGTCCTCCACAGACCCATGACATAGGGATCATGTAGTCCAGAGAGAACTCTGTCCATCGTCCTTACATGGTGAGGTTGGACCCTGCATAACTATGGGTCATCCACAGACCCATGACACAGGGATCATGTAGTTCACTGAGAACTCTGTTCATTGTCCTTATATTGTGGGTGAGGTCAGACCCTGCAAAACTATGGGTCCTCCACAGACCCATGACAAATGGACTGTATAGGGCCTCGTAGCCTAATTATATAATGTCTTATGAGTCAAAAATCACAAAGTTACTAACAGCATTTAAAAGTTAAAGTATACATGTGTATAACTGACCTAAATTAGTAAAGCCAGTTCCTGAAGGACAAATGACCAACATCTCTACAAATGGGTCCCCATTCAAATTAATCCAGCATTGCATGGTTAAATTAACAACAGCCCAAATGCATTAAACTCACTCCAAATCAACACTGAACACTGCCAATGAATATGAGCTATGATCCCTTTGAAGCAAAGAATGGCAGTGCTCGGACAAAGTCGTCCAGCTTTGTTCTGAACAGCTCACTCGTGATGGGCTCGCCCAGTCGCGTCAGTGGATTCTTCACCACATGCTCAACATAGATCTGCAAACACACAGTTGCTGGTATAACATTAAACACAATACAAATATGATGATAAGGAATATATTTTTAAAGATAACCTCTACAGTTAAAAACTTACAACTGTAACAAAGATTATACTATTACTATAGACATTTTCTTTCAAAATAAAATTTCAAACATAACAAACCTGTCATAATAATAATAATAAAAGTATTTAAAAAGCTCAAAATCTTGTCCATGGAAACTATTATAACTAGCGCATACACGCATGCACACACATACACACACACACAAGCATTCTGACTATACAAAACTTAATTTACACAAACTTGTACACAGTACACACACCAAACAGCTGAACTGTTCTTCAATATGGTTAAAATTAAAGTACTACTACACTGCTGGCAAACTCACAGAGCTGAAAATTTGCTGCAGGACATCACGGATGTTTCCAACGTTGAGGTCTGTATTCATGATTAACTTAAGTCCACTGGGTGTCTCAAAGAAATGCAGCTTGTATTTGCTGGTCTTGAAGTTCAGGAAACCATCCTGTCTGTGTGTGTTAAGGTCAAGGCTAGTAAAAAATGGAGAGAAAAAAAGAAAAGAAAAAAAGATCATGGAACTACAAAACTACACAAAATTAACATGCACAGAAACAGATGGAGACGCACACATGCACACACACATTTATACACACTAAAGCAAGTACAAAACAAATTTCGCATTATTTCTGCGAATAAAGCAAATGCTCAGACTGAAACTTATTTAAAACAGGACCATATGTTGCTAAGTTCTAGTCCTTTTTCTTTTTCTGTCTTGTCATGTTTCTGCTAATGGCTGATTCTCCAAATTATTTGTTAAGAGATAGGATTTTTCATAAATTGTATGGCTCTTATTCAAGTTATTGAGTAGCTAGGACAAGTTGGTAGGTGGCATAAATATATGTAGCTTGCTGCCATATAGCATGTGTATATATGCTATTATGCATAATTTATTAATTACATTTGATATATTAATATTTATGGATAATGGACAAGTTTCTGTATGCGGGTGCCTGTGTATGTCTCTCCAGACACGATTTTGCCCTATAGAAATTATTTATTATTATTAGGTAAAACAAATTGGTGATAAGGTTACGTTACAACAACTGCTGAGTATAATTTACCACCCCTGTAACTGTAAGGGAGAGTACTTGATCAGTTTGTGTTCTTGCATTAGAAATCATCAGAATGGATAACTGCATAACTAAAACTGGCATTAGTTTTAGTGTTTTGTTGTTGGTGGTGGTATTTGTTGAATGATGTTTGAGTTAGGTATAATACACACACACACACACACACAAAAACCCCCCCAAAAAACTGCATGATACTGATACTCATAGTCATACTCTACTGAGTTTTCCTATTCCTAATAATACATTCATACCATTTCAATGACTGAGACCTGTTTTCAAGGTCACAGGGGAGTTTAATATCGATAAAGTCATTGAGAAAATTACATGTAACAGTACATTTAGTTACTAATTCAGTAACTGGATTTTAATGGTCTGTCATCTGCAGAAGGTTACCTCAGGATGATCAAACTCTGTGTGAAGTAAATGCATACATGTATAATTTCAAAACTCAAGTACTCTCCCTTACAGTTACAGGGGTGGTAAATTATACTCAGCAGTTGTTGTAACGTAACCTTATCACCAATTTGTTTTACCTAATAATAATAAATAATTTCTATAGGGCAAAATCGTGTCTGGAGAGACATACACAGGCACCCGCATACAGAAACTTGTACATAAATATTAATATATAATTAATACACTATACACAATCTACAGGTACAACTAACTTAGACAATAAGCATGAACATCTCTCTCTCTCTATCTCTCTCCAGTGGCAGTGCTTTTTATAGCAGTTACAGTTAGTTAGCTACACATTCAGTTTACAAAAAACATAAAGGATACACATCTTTTGGTGAGATCCGATTGATGAAAGACTTGATGGAAAATATCATTCCATACATCAGCTTGAATTCCTGAGGAAAAAAGCAAGCATAAAAAAATTAACAGTAATATTACCAAAACAAAGAATGCAGATCAAGCATCCTATGCTGTCCTGTAATTGATGTGATACTACTGTATTGTCATTCACCCACTGCTAGTGCTGCTACTGATAGTGTTAAATTTTCGTTTATTTATTTATGAACACTTAACTGCCAAATGCATCCTCGTTAACAAATGACAGGCCATAAAACGCATAAAATTAAAAGTATAAACAGCACAATGATGATGATGAAGTGATGCTTTATGTCCTCAGATGTCAGTTGACATATTAGGGACAAGTTGTGACCAATGCCGAAGCACGGTGCAATAAATCTTTATGTCCACAGAAACCAGAAGGCTCATTAGGACAGACAGTCCAGGATGTCCACCTCGACTCTCACACAGCTCCTGACAGCAACAATAATAAATAAAGTATATTTATACTTATAGTGCAAAATCTTCTCCGGAGAGACACACACAGGCACCTGCATACTCAAACTTGTACATAAATATTAATTTATAATTAATACATTATTAGGGGAAGGGAGCCCAGGATGGCCACCTCGACTTTCACACAACTCTGAGCATAATTATACATCATGTATTATAATTTATATATTTTATTATTATATTGGGCTGCTAAAATGAAAAAATAAATAAATCATTAGCTGAATTACCTCCTCTTTACTAATGCCTGGCTGTTTTCTTCTGTTCCATTCCGCGTAGTAGAGACAATTTCCATTTCTGTCAAACAGATAGAAATCGTATACGGTCATGTTTGTGTCGAGTTGCTGATGTGATAAAAGGGAAATCAGCAATCCAGCACTGCCCGAAGTCACTTCGGGCTACCTCCACAGCCAGAAGGAGGGACTTTGTCGGTGGAACAAGTGTCAGTGGTCCTGTAAATGTCTAGCAACACTCACGATGGCCTGTGACAGTCCATAACGGAACTACAACCACCTCGTTTGTGTTCAATCGACTCCTTGAAACTAGGATGCACCAGCCCCTTTGCAGGTGGACTTGGGAAGTGACCGTTCTTGGCAAAAGCGCAAGGGGGGCTATTCTCTACATCATTCTATTCCTTTCATTTCGTAGTAGTCTCCCATGAGTTAGAAAGGCACGAGGGCACCACCCATGTAACTTTTTAATAGCTCTGTAACTTATGTACACCACTTTGATGAATATTCAAAAATGTGCCGTGTCACAGTCACAGTCACAAATAGTCATTCACTGATTTAAAACTGTAAATAATTATGACTGTAGCACAGTGGCGGGTCTGCTCAGTCAGAAGCAAAGACTGAACTATTTGCATGTAGACTTCCAACCGGCGTCTCAGTTTAATCGCATGCACATCCTTCAGGACGTCATCTTACTGAGGCTTCGTCGGCCAAGCACTGTAGTGTCACTGTAGTGTATCCCTGAGCCGAACCGGATAGAGGGGATGGTGGGGGGGGGGGGGGGGCAGGCTTTAGGAGGCGAATTCTAACCGTGATTTGTGCAATGCGGCACTGATGGCATCTCCTGGCCTCTTATACATTTTTAGTCTTGCTTTTTGTTTAAGATTGTCAACGCACCCATCATGTGATTAACATAATTATGTAAAACATCATTGCCTTGACCTCTAGAGAAAAACTCAGTTTTCCCCTTTAGAAAACTGTCACCGGAACGGCACCTAGAACCCCCCCCCCCCGCCCCACCCCCCCCACCCCCACCCCCCCCGGCCTCCCTCCACCCAGGTACAGTTGTCAGTGCATGCCCAAACAGTCACACTGCCTGTTCCGTTGTCAGGCGAGACTGAATGATCACACACTCAGTCAAGTTGTAACACCTCTCCCTTTCCTCTCCACGGTTTTCCTTTCCGGCCGGCCCTGCCAGTTACCCTTATCAGGGTGTGAACTAACAGTCCTGGACATCACTTCAGTTGGAACAGTTCTTGTTCTGTTGGTCCATACTATTATCGGTATGAACAGAATCACACAGACTCGGCAGATAATCAGATACAGTGTAAGTTACATGCGAAGGTCCGCCACTGATGTTGACACCGAGTTTTACAGGTCCGGCCAGATCTGAACTTGACCTGTACCAAATCGCAGAAGTGCAAAAGCTGAAAACTCTCTGAGCGCTCATGTTGAAACTCCCCTTGTTGATCACTAGCCCGGCTGTGTCTGAAGAGAAGATTCATGAGATTCTGAAAACTCGCCAAACAAAATCGATCATATGACCTTGCTCCAACGCCCACCTCATCATTGTGTTGCTATGAGTGCATTGACTCGCTTCTTCCCCCTTTGACATACTTGACAAACAGTTCTCTTTACTGACAAGTTTATTTGCATATTCCAAGTATAGACTATCGGGCTGTCCCTTCCCCACGTAAGGGATCTTGACAATTACTTGCATGTAAAACAATCCCCCTGACCCCCACCCACCCATTTCACCACATTTTTTGTTTAGGGCCTACTTTTTTTCTTTTTCTTTTATGGTGGTGCGTCTTTCTTGAGGGTTTGGTAGGATGCGAGGTTTCATAATTTTTATTACCATTTGCAAATGGAAGCACACAGATATAGATACAGACAGAGAGACACAGACAGAGAGACACAAACACACAGACACAGACAGACAGACAGACAGACACACACACACGCACGCACGCACGCACCACACTCAACTGTGCAGTATGGGCCCAATACAGGTTTAGTTTTAGAATGAAATATACTAAAATTATTATGTCCGTATTTTTGTTTATCCAAGATTTCAGATACTGACTAATCACGAACACATGAACTATACATGTAGGTCACTGCTTCACAATAACTGACATTAACTGAAATTATTGTCCACGTGACCGACTTAAAGGAGAATCGAACCGAAGGCGCATCAGTGTTGGCCTGAAAAAATAAAATGTGTGCAAATGTTTTAACCTGCATGTTTCACTTGGTTGTTCTGTCCATATTCATACATGTACAAAGGAACTATGAGTTGTTTCTATGTCCATATTCATACATGTACAAAAGAAGCATCAGTTGTTTCTTCCAACTTGAGTCCACATGGCACATCCACATTGGTTCGTTCTTTGTCAATGAAGAACAGACAAGGGTTGTCTCGTGACGTTTGACTCTTCTACCACAATGGCGGTTCGTTGTCACCGACACAAACTGCTGAGCACAAGACGGCAGCACGTAATGCCGGTCGTGTTTTCGCCACTTTCAAAGTCGACGTTTAACAAACTGGACCAGAAATCGAGAGAAAAACTGCTGTGTCTTTTTTCTTTAATTGACCTCCCCCCCCCCCCCCCCCCCCCCCCCCCCCCCGGTTTCCACTCGCTTTTAAATAAGATTTAAAATCGTTATCGTATTGCTTGTTCCCATCGGTTCCCCTTTAACTATGGCAGAAAGTTAGGAAGACACTGGGTGGAACCCGACAGGTTACTGACTTTACTTCCTCACTCTCAACCCACTGACTGCCCGGACAGTCATGCTTCTCTTCAGTCTCATCTCTCTTATTGGTCAGTCTTTGTGTGTGTGCGTGCGTGCGTGCGTGCGTGCGTGCGTGCGTGCGTGCGTGCGTGCGTGCGTGCGTGCGTGCGTGCGTGCGTGCGTGCGTGCGTGCGTGCGTGCGTGTGTGGTGTGTGTGTGTGTGTGTGTGTGTGTGTGTGTGTGTGTGTGTGCATGTGTGCATGTGTGCGAGTGTGTGGTGTGTGTGTGTAGTGTGTGTGTGTGTGTGTGTGTGTGTGTGTGTGTGTGTGTGTGTGTGTGTGTGTGTGTGTGTGTGTGTGTGTGTGTGTGTGTGTGTGTGTGCGTGCGTGCGTGTGTGTGTCCCCCCTCTCTCTCTCCCTCTCACTCTGTCTCTGTTTCTATCTTCTCGGATTATCCTTGATTTTCCACAAAGCGACTTGTGTCAAAACATATAGATGGATAATTAGTTTTCAAGAGTAATCGCATGGAACCAGACTTTTACGGTTGATTCGGTAACCTGTGCTTCAGGTGGTTTTTGAATTTTCAAACATTAAGTGTCGTGTGTCTTGAACTGTGAATCAGACTTTTACTTTATTTGTTTTGATTACTTGCTTCTTCCTGATGTGGTTTCGCGGTTGGTTGGGCTTTAAATATCAAAACTCTGTCTCTGTCTGTCTGTCTGTCTGTCTGTCTGTCTGTCTGTGTGTCTATCTGTCGGTCTCTGTCTGTCTGTCTGTCTGCTCTCTCTCTCTCTCTGTAACTTGTTTGAGTTACATTTTTGCCTATAATGAGTGCTGTAGGCCTATACATGTATGTTCATGAACGAAAATAATTCTGATGTTTCTGCATATTTGTAAGAACTCTGTATAATTGCATCCAATTGTTTACTCTTGCTTATTTTATATATATAAAGTTCAGTGGTGACATGCTGTGGCTGTAACTGTAAAGGTCAGTGGTTATATAATATGGCTTTAGGAGTAAAGGTCAGTGGTAATAAGGTGTGGATGTAGTGTAAATGTCAGTGGTGACATGGTGTGGCTGTAAGTGCAAAGATCAGTGGTAAGATGGTGTGGCGTGTAATGTGGCTGTAGGTGTAAAGGTCAGTGGTGAGATGGTGTGGATGTAAGTGTAAAGGTCAGTGGTATGATGGTGTATGTGTAAAGGTCAGCGGTAAGATGGTGTAGCTGTAAGTGTAAAGGTCAGCGGTAAGATGGTGTGGCTGTAAGTGTAAAGGTCAGTGGTAGGATGGTGTGGCTGTAAATGTAAAGGTCAGCGGTATGATGGTGTGGCCGTAAGTGTAAAGGTCAGCGGCAATATGTTGTAGCTGTAAGTGTAAAGGTCAGCGGTATCATGGTGTAGCTGTAAGTGTGAAGGTCAGTAGTAAGATGGTTTGGCTGTAAGTGTAAAGGTCAGTAGTAAGATGGTGTGGCGTGCAGGATGGAGTGTGGTCCAGCCTCAGCACACAGCCCCTTCCCTCACCTGCTACACCTGTGATGGACATCACCACCAAATCCCGGCATGCCTCGCTTCACATACTTCCTGCTCTAAAAATGAGGTAGATAACATACGGTCAAATACGACAATGAAAGTATCACGAAGAGAGAGAGAGAGAGAGAGAGAGAGAGAGAGAGAGAGAGAGAGAGAGAGAGAGAGAGAGAGAGAGAGGCCACGTCAGCAACGGTGAATTATGCCGGTCATCTTCATTTTTCTTAGGTTTCTTAATCTTTCTCCAGTGTTGAGGGATAGCGCGGATACAAAATTTGAAGTACCCTCTGCTGAGAACCCATCGCTGCCAAAGATTCTTTCTTTTCAGAGATGATGTACCTTCGGCGGATGATATTTACTTATATTTACTCTAATGCCAGGTGTGAAGTACGGAACGCGATTCAGATCTCTGGTGTTGTATTCCTTGCTATGCGTGTAATGTCTGTCGGGCTCCATTTATAATCCCTTGCTTGTTGATTTTCTCTTCTTTTTCAGTTCTTTCTTTTCCCCCCGTATAGCCTTGCATGATTCTCCTACTGTCGTCAGTTCTACCGAACTTAAATTTCATCTTCCCAGTTCATTCAACTTCATCTTTTCCTAGTCCTCTTTCTGCCTTCCCTGCCGTAGCGTAGTGCGGACGCAAATTTAGACCCCTTCCGCTGAGAATCCTGCACTAGCAAAAATATTCCCTCGTAAGCTTGACGTGAGTCACTGAGAAATAGTGTAACCGTGCAGGCATCGCCTTCTGCCAGGACTGAATTCTACTGCGCTCATTTATACCTTCCCAAGTCACTCAACGATATGCATAATCATATTTGACGCATCTTACAGATCTACATATAGTACTGTAGTCTTCTCAAGACCGGCGATACAAGGTGACAGCCCGTGTCGGAGTGACAATTCGTGCAGCCAGAACTTCAGATTTGACACCTTTGTCACAGTCACAAAACAGGCGACTTTAGTGCCAAAACGTGTCGAGTGCCAAAACGTGTCGAGTGATAAAACGTGCCAAAACGTGTCGAGTGCCAAAACGTGTCGAGTGATAAACGTGCCAAAACGTGTCGAGTGACAAAACGTGCCAAAACGTGTCGAGTGATAAACGTGCCAAAACGTGTCGAGTCAGTGCCAAAACGTGCTAAAACGTATCGAGTGAGAAAACGTGCCACAACAAAAGTGGTTCAAAGAAGCCTGTACGGCATCACGTGCGCATTGCATGCACGCAGAGTGCGGCAGGGGCTAGGTAGCTCTGTAGCTTGGCTACTGACTGACTGCCTCTCCCTGGACCACGGTCTCACACTCAGCGACGCTAACACTGTAACAGTGGAAGACATGAAAGGCAGCCAGTGCACAAGCTTCTGCTCATCGTCAGCACCTGTCTGGCTGGTGCCGCCTGTCCCTGCAGTACGGGTCTAAGTCTGTTATACAATACACACAAGGTAGTGCCACCAGTGCTCGCAGTTCGGGTCTAAGACTTATACAGTACACACTACAAGGGGCATCAGTGCCAGCAGTATGGGTCTAAGTCTGTTATACAATACACACAAGGTAGTGCCACCAGTGCCCGCAGTACGGGTCTAAGTCTGTTATACAATACACCCAAGGGGCACCGCAGTACGGGTCTGTTATACAATACACACAAGTGCCCACAGTACGGCCGGTACCAATCGGCCGATCGCAAGGCCGGTACCAACCTGTCTGTTATACAATACACACAAGGGGCACCAGTGCCCACAGTACGGATCTAAGTATGTTATACAATACAGACAAGGTAGTGCCACCAGTGCCCGCAGTACGGGTCTGTTATATAATACACACAAAGGGAACGAATGCCCGCAGTACGGGTCTAAGTCTGTTACAGAATACACACAAGGGGGACCAGTGCCCGCAGTAGAGGTCTAAGTCTGTTATACAGTACACACAAGGTAGCGCCACTAGTGCCCGCTGTACGGGTCTAAGTCTTTTATACAATACACACAAGGGGCACCGGTGTCCGCAGTACGGATCTAAGTCTGTTATACAAACAGACAAGGTAGTGCCACCAGTCCACGCAGCACAGGTCTAAGTCTGTTATACAATACACACAAGTGGCATCAGTGCCCGCAGCACGGGTATAAGTCCGTTATGCAATACACACAAGGTAGTGCCACCAGTGCACCCAGCACGGGTATAAGTCTGTTATGCAATACACACAAGATAGTGTCACCAGTGCACGCAGTCCGGATCTAAGTCTATTATACAATAATACACAACGGCGCCTGCTTTATCTTGGTGCAAATACACGCTAGGGCGCCTGCTTTATCTCGGTGCACCAAATGATCCGGAGAAGTAGCGCTCCGCCTTATCAATCCCTACCTCTGGTCAGCCCCAGCGCGAGTCTAACGTTAGACAATTAACCCGTCTCTGACCCGGCCTCAATCCCTTGTGCCGCTTGAAGCTGGCATCATTGATTATGATCGCAAAAATGTCATGTTCATAAGTGTCAGTTTAACTGTCCTCTGATCAGCTAAGTGAACATAGAAACGACCACCATTTATTTTTGTTTTTTTGTTTTGCTCGTTTGTTTATTTATTATATTCACTGCCGTGTTCCGATACCTGTACATTTGCTTTGCACAATAACCGGGAAAAATCATTGAAAAAACGACAACCAATATTTAGTTACATGTTTTCTTCTGCAGAACATCCCAGTCCCAAAGTGCACCAAGGACGCTTTAAGATTTTGTCTCACACCTCATGATAATTATGCACTTTCAACAAAGCTGGCGCACATACACATCACCACACATCACCACCAACGACAAAATCAACGAACATCAGATCATCAATGAAAACCCCATGTCCATGCATGGCTGGCGTTGGACTTTGTTCACTGAGATGGGAAGGCGCACACACTCAGTTCACAGTAAACCCAATCTTACAAACACCTAGTAAACATGGTGCTTAACGTCCACAGAAATCATACGACTTATTAGGGACGGGGAGAAGGGGGGGAAGAGGGTATGGAGGTGGGGGGAGAGGGAGATTATATACCTATCGCTACACTGTCACCACCAGAATGACTTCTGCATTAAGGTGGGCAGCGATGAGAGCCATTTTAATGTTTAATAATTGTGAGGGACAAAGTCAAAAGACAGTGTCCACAGACCACAACTTTTGAAGAGAAAGGAGAGCCGAAGCGGATTCGAACCGAGGTCCCTCCGCTTACCAGCCTAACGCCTTACCGCTAGGCCAAACCGGCTCACTGTTACAAACACCTCCACGAACCCAACTTACAAAGAGAGATGTGGCTGAAAGGGAAACAAGTTCTACTTGCTGCATTACAGTCATATTGCATTTTCCTGTCAGAGAACCGGACGCTCAACTGTCTGCTCACCCGACAGCAACAGCTATATTGTAATATGAGAACCCAATCAATCAATCAATCTTTTATTTTATGTATTTTCACATCGAGGTAATATTAGACCACACACACACACACACACACACACACACACACACACACACACACACACACACACACACACACACACACACACACACACATGCCGCACACACAACAACAACACACACACACACACACACACACACACACACACACACACACACACACATCACACATCACACACACACAATATTATACTAGCTTACCCACAGGACTATGAACAAACAATTTAACAATAGAATTGATAATATCAGTATTATAGAAAATATCTCTTACGTTGTTGCAAGCATTAAAGTCATATTCATTTTTCTGAAATAACTTTGTGGTAATAGGACATTCAAGTAATATGTGTTTAACAGATAGGATATTTTTACAAACGCATGTCACATTCTGTGAATATTTAGTGTTGCATGTATTTAGACGTAACTTGTAGACTACTCTTGCTAAATACCTCGAACAAGAAGGTATTGCAAATTTACTTTTTTCAATGTTTATACACATTCTTCTCAAGTACTGAAATAATTTCATGAGGCGATAGTAGTAGGTTACTGTACTATGTTTCAGACATGTTTTCATTGCACCTTGTTTAGCTAATTTATCTGATATTTCTTTCCAATAAAGACAACAATCTTGCGTGAGTAAACTGTATTATACATTTTGCGCAAGTGCATTGATTGCTCTGACTCAAAACGGTGTGTATTTGTTGTATAAATGCATCTCGTTTTTGACATGTTTTTTTAATCTTTTTCCAGATATGCCAAGTGAATTATGCTGGTGGTGCCACGACGATGAAATGTCGAAACAGTAATGTCAGTATCAAAAACTAGCAAATAGCATGCGTCCATGTACAGAGTGTGTGTGCGTGCGTGCGTGAGTGTGTGTGCGTGTGTGAGTGTGTGTGTGTGCGAGAGAGAGAGAGAGTGTGTGTGTGTGTGTGTGTGTGTGTGAGAGAGAGAGAGAGAGAGAGAGAGAGAGAGAGAGAGAGAGAGAGAGAGAGAGAGAGAAGAGAGAGAGAAAAGAGAGAGGAGGGGAAGAGAATACAAACAGAACACATGAGGGAGGGATGAGGTAGTATAATGAGAGAGAGAGAGAGAGAGAGAGAGAGAGAGAGAGAGAGAGAGAGACACACACACACACACACGCACGCACGCACGCACGCACGCACGCACGCACGCACGCACGCACGCACACACACACACACACGAGTTTTCTGACGTCTAAAACAATGAAGTCTAAAGTAATTGCAGGCATGCGTATTCTTTGAAACAATGAACCTGAACCTGTATTAACACAAATATCGTCATAACACTGACGGTGAATTAATTTACCCTGATACTAAGTAGCAACAACAGAAACGGAAGAAAATGTTTGGCCTGAAAGTTAGAATTTTTTTGGCAGTTGTTGAGCACAAAAGATTTGGTCGTATTTTTGGTTTTTGGTTTGTATTTCAAACATAAAAGAACTGGCTTTCTCAAAATACGTGATGTCTAACAGGTACACGAGACCAAAGGAAAAAATCGAAAATCATGGATTTTGCTTTAGAATGCCACAATTAGTTATATCATATTTTGAAAACGACTTTTATGAGTGACGATTAGCGGGATCAGATGCACAAGACACGGCCAATAGTGTGGTAGAGGGCCTGAGGCCTACGCCACCTGTTGACGTTTTCCGCGGGCAACGTTCACCTGTGGCGCCGAACATCAAAGAGACCGCGGTCCGCGTTAGCAGGTGGAGCTGGACATTTGACGGTGTTCCTTACAGCTCAATTTCAAATCTTTGAAAGTCCGTTTCTAAATTCGAGTAAGTACTAAAAAATCAACGGGGCATTTAAAAAAAATCTTCGTTTTAAAGTTTTTATTTTGATCTCTTCTACCAGTTGTAGAAAACGTGTGTTACGGAAGGCCAGTTGCTTTTTGAAAACCATGGCCGCTGTATGTGGGTGTTGAAGCAGTGTCTTTCTTACCCACACCACATCAACCTGTCTTTGTTAACCACTGCATATCAACCTGTCTTTGTTAACCACTGCACATCAACCTGTCTTTGTTACCCACACCATATCAACCTGTCTTTGTCAAATGAAGTTACCCACACGACATCAACCTGTCTTTTTTACCCACACCACATCAGCATGTCTTTGTCAAGTTACCCACACCACATCAACCAGTGTTTGTTACCCACACAACATCAACCTGTCTTTGTCAAGTTACCCTCACTACATCAACCTGTCTTTGTTACCCACACCACATCAACCTGTCTTTGTTACCCACACCAAATCAGTCTGTCTTTGTTACCCACACAACATCAACCTATCTTTGTCAAGTTACCCTCACTACATCAACCTGTCTTTGTTACTCACACCACATCAACCTGTCTTTGTCGCCCACACCACATCAACCTGTCTTTGTCAAGTTACCCACACTACATCAACCTGTCATTGTTACCCACACCACATCAACCTGTCTTTACAAGTTACCCTCACCACACCAACCTGTCTTTGTTACCCACATCACATCAACTTGTCTTTGTTACCCACACCACATCAACCTGTCTTTGTTACCCACACCACATCAACCTGTCTTTGTTACCCACACCACACCAGCCAGTCTTTGTTACTCACACCACATCAACCTGTCTTTTTTACCCACAACACATCAACCTGTCTTTGTAAAGTTACCCACACTATATCAACCTGTCTCTGTTACCCACACCCCATTAAACTGTCTTTGTTACTCACACCACACCAACCTGTCTTTGTTACCCACACCACATCAACTTGTCTTTGTTACCCACACCACATCAACCTGTCTTTGTTACCCACACCACATCAACCTGTCTTTACCCACACCCACAACCGCAAACCTTCAAGTCTCTGTTCACCGTCTTTGTACACCACATCAACCTGTCTTTGTAAAGTTACCCACACTATATCAACCTGTCTCTGTTACCCACACCCCATCAGACTGTCTTTGTTACTCACACCACATCAACCTGTCTTCACAGGAATGCACCCACCAAACGGCGCATCGAATCGCCAGTGTCCCTCTGTTCACACCCACATCAGTGTCTTGTTCCACACACATGACCTGTCTTGGAATCACTCCACCAAACATGGCCCTCGAATCAGCCGGCCACACAGGGTCCTTGATCAGTCCGCCACACAGTGAGTCCTTGGTCAGTCCGCCACACAGTGGTCCTTGATCAGTCCGCCACACAGTGAGTCCTTGATCAGTCCGCCACACAGTGAGTCCTTGATCAGTCGCCCCACAGTCCTTATCAGTCCCCCCGTGAGTCCTTGATCAGTCCGCCACACAGTGTGAGTCCTTGGTCAGTCCGCCACACAAGTCCTTGATCAGTCCGCCACACAGTGAGTCCTTGATCAGTCCGCCACACAGTGAGTCCTTGATCAGTCCGCCACACAGTGAGTCCTTGATCAGTCCGCCACACAGTGAGTCCTTGATCAGTCCGCCACACAGTGAGTCCTTGATCAGTCCGCCACACAGTGAGTCCTTGATCAGTCCGCCACACAGTGAGTCCTTGGTCAGTCCGCCACACAGTCCTTGATCAGTCCGCCACACAGGTTTCTTGATCAGTCCGCCACACAGTGAGTCCTTGGTCAGTCCGCCACACAGTCCTTGATCAGTCCGCCACACAGTGAGTCCTTGATCAGTCCGCCACACAGTCCTTGATCAGTCCGCCACACAGTGAGTCCTTGACAGTCCGCCACACAGTCCTTGATCAGTCCGCCACACAGTGAGTCCTTGGTCAGTCCGCCACAAGTGGTCCTTGATCAGTCGCCAACAGTGAGTCCTTGATCAGTCCGCCACACAGTGAGTCCTTGACGTCCGCCACCGGGTCAGTCCGCCACACAGTAGTCCTTGATCAGTCCGCCACACAGTGAGTCCTTGGTCAGTCCGCCACACAGTGAGTCCTTGATCAGTCCGCCACACAATCCTGGGGCACCACGGAAGTGTAGGGAACGGTGGGGCCCAGTAGAGGGCCAAAACGGAGGGCCGAACGGAGGGCCAAACGGAGGGCCAGACGGAGGGCCAGACGGAGGCCAGGGCTATGGGGTGATGGGTGGTCAGATGGTGAAACCTGTCAAAGTAGGCCCTGACCACAAAAGGACGGCGTCGTGATTAGCACGTAGGCAAGGCCGGTACCAATGTTTGGTGACAACATGTCTGACCAGCATTTGAATGTAATTAGAGACTTCGTTATCAATATTTGTGACTACAGTTTTAAATTAATCGGAACGTTCGTTGTCTCGTGGGCGACCACAATTTTAATTTGAACGGTCATCGTCTATGTGTGTTCCAATTCCACATGTTCACAGTCTGAACGTTCATCGTCTATGTGTGTCCCGAATGTTCAGCTTACAGTCTGAATGTTCATCGTCTATGTGTGACCCGAATGTTCAGTTTACAATCTGAACGGCCTTGGTCTATGTATGTTCCACATGTTCACAGACTGAACGTTCATCGTCTATGTGTGACCCGAATATTCAACTTACAATCTTAACGTTCATCGTCTATGTTCACATGTGACCCAAATGTTCAGCTTACAGTATGAATGTTCATCGTCTATGTGTTACCCGAATGTTCAGTTTACAATCTGAACGTTCATCGTCTATGTGTGTCCCAAATGTTCAGCTTACAATCTGAATTTTAATCGTCTGTGTGTAATCCAATGTTCAGCTTACAGTCTGAACGTTCATCGTCTATGTGTGTCCCAAATGTTCAGCTTACAATCTGAATTTTAATCGTCTGTGTGTGATCCAATGTTCAGCTTACAGTCTGAACGTTCATCGTCTATGTGTGTCCCAAATGTTCAGCTTACAATCTGAATTTTAATCGTCTGTGTGTGATCCAATGTTCAGCTTACAGTCTGAACGTTCATCGTCTATGTGTGTCCCAAATGTTCAGCTTACAATCTGAATTTTAATCGTCTATGTGTGATCCAATGTTCAGCTTACAGTCTGAACGTTCATCGTCTATGTGTGTCCCAAATGTTCAGCTTACAATCTGAATTTTAATCGTCTGTGTGTGATCCAATGTTCAGCTTACAGTCTGAACGTTCATCGTCTATGTGTGTCCCAAATGTTCAGCTTACAATCTGAATTTTAATCGTCTGTGTGTGATCCAATGTTCAGCTTACAGTCTGAACGTTCATCGTCTATGTGTGTCCCAAATGTTCAGCTGACAGTCTGAATTTTAATCGTCTGTGTGTGATCCAATGTTCAGCTTACAGTCTGAACGTTCATCGTCTATGTGTGTCCCAAATGTTCAGCTTACAATCTGAATTTTAATCGTCTGTGTGTGATCCAATGTTCAGCTTACAGTCTGAACGTTCATCGTCTATGTGTGTCCCAAATGTTCAGCTGACAGTCTGAATTTTAATCGTCTGTGTGTGATCCAATGTTCAGCTTACAGTCTGAACGTTCATCGTCTATGTGTGTCCCAAATGTTCAGCTGACAGTCTGAATTTTAATCGTCTGTGTGTGATCCAATGTTCAGCTTACTGTCTGAATGTTCATCGTCTATGTGTGACCCGAATGTTCAGTTTACAATCTGAACGTTCATCGTCTATGTGTGTCCCAAATGTTCAGCTGACAGTCTGTGCGTTCGTTGTCTGTATGCGTCATCCTTTGTTTTGAGCGTTCCAAGATTTCCAGATTGTTGATGCAACACGAAGGGTACAGTAATTGGACGGAGTAAGAAAAATACCCACTGAAGATACGTGTGACCATTATACTATAACCATTTGAACTGTAACCATTTGAACTGAGCGTTTTTCGCGTGTAATATAGTGTGTGCTTTCATTGTCTAAGGCTGCGTGTGATCATTTGATCCGAGCGTTTCTTGAATATATGTCTGACCATCATAATGTCTCTTCCTTTCCTGCATAATTGTCTTGCGTATACATGTTTAACGGTAACTACGTGTGCCTGCACTTTGCAGTTGAGCTGGGCGTTCACTGCCCTGCCGACTGCACGTCTGAAAACCTCAGCATGTGCGTCACCTCCGGCCATCGCTGTGCAACCAGCCAGGTGACCAGTAGTTTATAGACAGACACACACGACCGCAAACATACAGACAGGCACGATCGCAAACATACAGACAGACACGACCGCAAACATACAGACAGACAGACACGACCGCAAACATACAGACAGACAGACACGACCGCAAACATACAGACACGACCGCAAACATACAGACAGACAGACACGATCGCAAACATACAGACAGACACGACCGCAAACATACAGGCAGACAGACATGACCGCAAACATACAAATAGACAGACACTATCGCAAACATACAGACAGACAGACACGATCGCAAACATACAGACACGATCGCAAACATACAGACAGACAAGATGTATGTTTGCGGTCGTGTCTGTCTATCTGTATGTTTGCGATAATGTCTGTCTATTATTGGAGGGAGCTGCCACAAGTATTATTTTTATCGCGACAAAACATGCGTTTGTCACGACAAAACGCGTCTTTTGTCGCGACAAAAGTATGCAAAGTATGCTTGTCGTGACAAAAGTTTTGTCGCGATTTTTTTTAAATTTTTGTCACGACAAAATATTTTTGTCACGACAAAACTTTTGTCACGACAAATAAATGTCTCTGTATTGTAACATTGTATTCTTCTATCTTGTGTTCATTGTATCCTTAGTTAATAGTAGTTTCCCTGATGGGCGAGGGCGGGATGTAAAAAGACCTCGAGTCTTCTCCACTACCCTCGTAAAATAAAGTTTATTCATTCATTCATTCATTCTCTCTCTCTCTCTCTCCCTCTCTCTCTCTCTCTCTCTCTCTCTCTCTCTCTCTCTCTCTCTCTCTCTCTCTCTCTCTCTCTCTCTCTCTCTCTCATATATCTCTCTCTCATATAGAGTGTTAAATGATCATTTTTGATGTGCAAGTCAAGAAATTATGCCCACCAGTAAAAGGAAGGCTATAAACCG
>JABMCL010003793.1:397500-400000 GCA_018857735.1 Alviniconcha marisindica
TGTTCGCTGTACAACACCACCATCTGCCAGGACATGCTGGCCCACGCCGGCTGCCATAGCCTCGTCCTCACCGACAACATCTGCAGCGACAGCAACGTCGCCAGGGACATCTGTCCCCGAACGTGTGGCATGTGTGGTGAGTTCCACTCGCGTTGTCTGCCAGATAGCAAGTACAGTTAAACAGTTTCGCTGCGACGTAAGGACTGAAGTAAGACGGGCCCAAGTAAGTGGGGCCTTGTTTTTATGAGCGCATCGATATTAGTGAAATTGGTGAATCGGCTGATTTTTTAATACCACTGCATTTAGGTGCTGTTATTACAAGAAACCATTCGATCCTAAATTATTATTATCATTATTAGATGTATTATTATTGTCGTCATTACTGACTCGAATGAAACGTGCATGAAGCGAATTTGGGTCTGTTCTTTTTTCTTGTCGAAAACCGTAATGTTGCAAATGTTTAAAAAAAAATACCAGTGTGGTAGTTACTAAGCTCTAGCCATGCTACCGTTTTTGATGACCTTGACCTTTTTCAAAGATCCCTCGTGCATTAACAATGACAAACCCGAAAGTCGCATTTCTCGGTCACCTGGTCAGTACTGAACCCCAGTATGCTTGTTTAGTGCATGCTCATGCTCACATGACGATGTTTGTCGTCATGGGAATTCAAGGGAAATAACTGGCGCGTTTCCTGCCTTCACGTTAGCTTTTCCCAAACGCTGTATTTTATAGGCAAGATCTTTGAAACGTTTGAAATCTTCCGAGCAGTTTCTCGTGTGGTAAGGTTTACTTTTGTTAAGGATGTTACATACACTTTATAAACAAAGCATGTATTTGCCACAGCAGCCGAAAATCTCCACCTCTATCTTGCCAGCAAGACGCAAAAGTTATGGTTCCCTCTGCTGGGAATTCGGAGCTATCAAAGACTGCCTGTGAGGGAACAGGTCAGAGCGTGGTTCGCAGTTTGTGCTGCGGTCATTGCGACTGACGGGTTTGGCAGTCAGACAGTGTGCTGTGTCGCAGACGAGGTGATCGACCAGAAGCTCCAGGCAGCGCTGCAGGAGACACAGGCCACCACAACAGGAGCGGCCACCCCCCAGGCCGTCACCCCGGCCACCCTGCTGCTGCCCAGCTGTGCTGAGCTGGCCATGCTGGACTGCCACCTGCTGGTCAACATCTGTCCCCTCGTGTCCTGCCACCACGTCTGCGACTCCTGCTGTCAGTATAGCCACCGTTTGTCGCTGCTCTTCCTTCTCTCTCCGCCACACCCCAGCCTCCCGCCCCACCCCAACTTCCCGCCCCACCCCAACTTCCCGCCCCACCCCAACTTCCCGTCCCACCCCAGCCTCCCGCCCCACCCCAACTTCCCGCCCCACCCCAGCTTCCCGTCCCACCCCAGCCTCCCGCCCCACCCCAACTTCCCGTCCCACCCCAACTTCCCATCCCACCCCAGCTTCCCGCCCCACCCACACTTCCCGCCCCACCCCAGCCTCCCGTCCCACCGCATCCCAGCCTCCCGCTCTACCCCAGCCTCCAGCCCCACCCCAGCCTCCTGCCCCACCCTAAACCTCCTTCCCGCCCCACCCCAGCCTCCCGCCCGGTGTATTCTTCCTCTTCCAAATACCGGACGGGGCCCACACAGGGGAGCGTTTGGGACCAATGACAAACGCACGCAGGCACGGCGGCTTTGGTCCTTTCCCTTAAACCCTCCTTTAAAACGCTATAAAGCTATAATTATGCACACAGTTCCTGGGCACTAGACAGCGGAGAGCTAAGGCTGTCCAGGACTGCCTGGGGTGCGGGGCTAGTAGCTAAGGCTGTGCAGGACTGCCAGGGTGAGGGGCTAGTAGCTAAGGCTGTCCAGGACTGCCTGGGGTGCGGGGCTAGTAGCTAAGGCTGTCCAGGACTGCCTGGGGTGAGGGGCTAGTAGTTAAGCCTGTCGAAGACTGCCTGGGGTGAAGGGCTAGTAGCTAAGGCTGTCCAGGACTGCCTGAGGTGAGGGGCTAGTAGCTAAGGCTGTCCAGGACTGCCAGGGTGAGGGGCTAGTAGTTAAGGCTGTCCAGCCTGCCTGGCGTGAGGGGGCTAGTGGCTAAGGCTGTCCAGGATTGCCTGGGGTGAGGGGCTAGTAGCTATGGCTGTCGAGGACTGCATGGGGTTGTGTACCATCATGGGAGCTGTTTCTACTATCGGAAGGCCTTTGGAAAGAATATTCTTACTCCTCCTCCCCCTCTTCTTCTTGGCCATTTTGCCAGTAGGCGTGTGTTGTTACTGGGGAGGTAGCCACCATAGCAACCGCATTTTCCTTAGACACTAGAAATCCTCTTGATTATTTTGTTTGCTCTGAAACAGTTTACTCAGCAACAACGCCACGAGGCGTCAGCACCACAGAGCCTAACACCTCTCCAACCACGCCACAGCCTAACACCTCTCCAACCACGCCACAAACTAGCACCTTTCCAACCACGCCACAGCCTAGCACCTCTCCAACCACACCACAGCC
>JABMCL010003793.1:405000-440000 GCA_018857735.1 Alviniconcha marisindica
GTCTGTCCATCTATTGCCCTGTCGGTCAGTGACGTCTGTCCATTTATTGTCCTGTCGGTCGGTGACGTCTGTCCGTCTATTGCCCTGTCGGTCAGTGTCGTCTGTCCATCTATTGCCCTGTCGGTCAGTGACGTTTGTCCATCTAGGTCTATCCACAACTCGCCCTGTAGGCCAAACACCTGGGCCTGTCCACAATTTGCCCTGTGGACCAAACACCTGGGCCTGTCCACAATTTGCCCTGTGGTCCAAACACCTGGGCCTGTCCACAATTTGCCCTGTGGTCACATTTGTCCATTATTTGCCATGTCGTCAAAACACTTGTCCATATATTGACGAACATTTTATGTGCAGGTTAAACACTTTATAGCTTGAGGGGTATTGAGCACCAGCTGACTAGGTGATTAATTTGACCAGTATTTATAAGAGGTTTAGTTAGAGTTCTGACTCAGTTCTTCAGGGCAGTATCTTCTGCAAACTAAATAGCAATTAAAGCTAACTGGTTTGCTTGCTGCGCAGTGATAACACTGTGCGTAAAGAAGAGAACAAAAGTGGAGCCATACCAGCCTTTCGGAGCACAGTATTGCGCACAAGAGATATATAAAGACTTAAAATCCAAATAAAACAAATCAAACCAGTTTTGACTATTTGAGGGCTGTTAAGACTGAGACCACTTTTAGCCGATCAAAATACGAGTGACAGCTTCTCTAAATCACACCACGAACAGATATGGTCAGGAGCTTAGGAGACCGAAGTGACCTCAGTGTCCGTTGGCAGATGTCCAGTCGTCAGCAGACCGCGCTTCTTCCGGACATGGCTTTAATCTGGCTGGTCTGCCTGGTGGGTCAGTACTTTTTCTTCTTATCTTCTGCCCTCCGCTGTCTGTACTCTGTGAGCACTGCCTTCTGGTGCGTTTGCGACGCCTAGTTAGTGTGTTTTCTTTGACATCAAACGGCATGAACAACGAGCTGTCTCCTTCTTTGCAGTGAAGCGATGGAATTGTTCATCTGTGGTGATCAGACTAAACAAAGCTGGACTGGTAAGGCAGTGTCCATGTCTGTGCACCCTGGGCTATATCACCAGTAAGCGGTCTGTCCGAAAGCGACTGAACACAGCTCATCTGTTACGTGCCATCAAACATCGACGGCCGCTATGGCCTTATACTGTCCAGTCACACGCCTGTGAAAGATGGAAGTCAAACACCTGTGAAAGATGGAGGTCACACACCTGTGAAAGATGGAGGTCATACACCTGTGAAAGATGGAGGTCAAAGAAGACATAGGCTCACCGGGCAACAATATACACGTGACTCTTACTGCCCTGCTGCTGTCCACGCTGTAACAGACACCTGTCCCGACACCCCAACTATCACCTGTATTCACATTGTTGTTGTCCACCCTGTAACAGACACCTGTCTCGACACCCGAACAGTCATCTGTATTCACACTGTTATTGTCCATTCCGTAACAGACACCTGTCCCGACACCCCAACAGTCACCTGTATTCACACTGTTGTTGTCCTATCCGTAACAGACACCTGTCTCGACACCACAAAAGTCATCTGTATTCACTCTGTTGTTGTCCTATCCATAACAGACACCTGTCTCGACACCCCAACAGTCACCTGTATTCACTCTGTTGTTGTCCTGTCTGTAACAGACACCTGTCTCGACATCCCAACAGTCATTTACACTATCGATACATTTACACTATCGAGACATTTACACTATCGATGCGAATCATGAAAACTGTCCCCTTCATTTATCTCACAACGTTCAGTCTCCGGATCGTTCGTATCGTGATATCAAAGTTCAGGGGCAACGCTGACCATATCAAGAAGATGTAGTCATTTCCACACTCAAGAACGCGTACCAAAAGATGATGGCAAGTGATATTGCAACTTAATGCTGGCTCTCTGTTCTTCCCGCCATGGCTACGGCTGTCACAACACACTGACACCAGCAACAACACCAAGGCTTGAGCTGTGTCACAGCACATTGATACCAGCAATAAAACCAAGGCTTGGGCTGTGTCACAACACACTGACATCAGCAACAGCACCGCCTTGGCTTGGGCTGTGTCACAACACACTGACACCAGCAACAACACCAAGGCTTGAGCTGTGTCACAGCACATTGATACCAGCAATAAAACCAAGGTTTGGGCTGTCTCACAACACGCTGACATCAGCAACAACACCGTCTTGGCTTGGGCTGTGTCACAACACACTGACATCAGCAACAACACCAATGTTACATTAAAATGTTCTTATGCGCTGCATAGTTACGTGTGTGTGTGTGTGTGTGTGTGTGTGTGTGTGTGTGGTTATCTTCTGAACACAATGATAGCCAAATGGACATAGAGGGACGAGATGAATGCTAAAACGATGGTAAGGACAGATCACAGACTCATTACTGAATATGTTTTACATTTAAAAGGCTCTACAGAGTCTAATGCACATCTCCCGATGGGAGCATAGCAAAAACAACATAGCGTTAACATTTATCTAAGTTTCCTCTGACGCATTAAGCATGGGAAGAGCTTAATTTGAACAGGTTGCAGAATCAACACACAAGGGAGTTAGTTAGCGCTCGAAATACGTAACATAAGTGCAACAACAAAGACCTGAGGCGCCCACGGTAGCTCTCACCTGGCATGCGTGTAAACACAAGGTACATACACTTCACCAGAGGTACATCCTCGTTCTGTTTCAGATTTTTGAACAGGCTGTGCAGGTCAGTAAGCTATTCATGTCGAGTGTGAAACAATGAGCTTGAACGTTTCTAGCTGCTTTGCTTTTTCTGTGCCTAGCTGAGTTTAAACAATTCTTTTCTCCAGTTAAAACGCCCCCTCAGACCTATATGTAAACCAGTAGTACTTCCGTGGTGTGTAAGTAAATTGCTTTCTGTCATCTGGATGCAGTGGCCGCCGTGGAAGCGAATGTCAAAATAAACCAGGCTGACTCCAAGGGAAACGATGGCTACCACAAGGGAAACCAGTCCAGAGTCATCAGTCAACCAGATGGCGGTTCATATTTGTCAACACTAGCTACCTACAGTGAACTTTGTATGTCTACAATTGCTTCTTGGGTTGCCTTTATTAGACCTTAGTGGAGAAGAATGGATGAGTGGATGGATAGATGTAGCCTACGCGCACGTGTGTGTGTGTGTGTGTGTGTGTGTGTGTGTGTGTGTGTGTGTGTGTGTGTGTGTGTGTGTGTGTGTGTGTGTGTGTGTGTGTGTGTGTGTGTGTGTGTGTGTGTGTGTGTGTGTGTGTGTGTGTGTGTGTGTGTGTGTGTGTGTGTGTGTGTGTGTTGGGAGCGGTGAAAGCTCAGTGGTAGAGCGCCGGACCTGTGATCAAAAGGCCACTTAAGCTGTGTTGCTTAAAATAATGATCTCCAAAGAAACGCCTGACTGATGTTTTTAAATCCTGTTCAAACAAAATTATTTTCAAAACTGGGCAAGCTCCACCCCAAGGTGTCATCGATGCAAAGGTACTGCTTATTAGAGAATGCACAGAACGCTGACATCAGCATTGACTGAATTGAAGCCCTGCCTGTTAGAGAACGCTGACATCAGCACTGACTGAATTGAAGCCCTGCCTGTTAGAGAACGCTGACATCAGCGCTGACTGAAGCCCTGCCTGTTAGAGAACGCTGACATCAGCACTGACTGAATTGAAGCCCTGCCTGTTAGAGAACGCTGACATCAGCACTGACTGAAGCCCTGCCTGTTAGAGAACGCTGACATCAGCACTGACTGAAGCCCTGCCTGTTAGAGAACGCTGACATCAGCACTGACTGAAGCCCTGCCTGTTAGAGAACGCTGACGTCAGCACTGACTGCAGCCCTGCCTGTTAGAGAACGCTGACATCAGCACTGACTGAAGCCCTGCCTGTTAGAGAACGCTGACATCAGTACTACTGATTGAAGCCCTACCTGTTAGAGAACGCTGACATCAGTACTGACTGAATTGAAGCCCTACCTGTTAGAGAACGCTGACATCAGCGCTGACTGAAGCCCTGCCTGTTAGAGAACGCTGACATCAGTACTGACTACAGCCTGACTGCAGCCCTGCCTGTTAGAGAACGCTGACGTCAGTACTGACTGCAGCCCTGCCTGTTAGAGAACGCTGACATCAGTACTGACTGAAGCCCTGCCTGTTAGAGAACGCTGACGTCAGCACTGACTGCAGCCCTGCCTGTTAGCGAACGCTGACATCAGCACTGACTGAAGCCCTGCCTGTTAGAGAACGCTGACATCAGCACTGACTGAAGCCCTGCCTGTTAGAGAACGCTGACGTCAGCACTGACTGCAGCCCTGCCTGTTAGAGAACGCTGACGTCAGCACTGACTGCAGCCAATCACCACGCTGTTACCGTCGCCTTTCTGTCCAGCTCGATTGTCGCGGTCGACGTCACTGTGGGAGTTCCTGCAGGAGGAGGACTGTGTGGACCAGGTGCCGGTGGACCACTGCTTCATGCTGGACAGCACAGAGGTAACCATCGTCACTGGCGTGTGATCGCATCACTGCCTTCTTTGAATTCTTTGAGTTTTAAAATATACAGTATGTGTTATTGTGTACTGTGATGTGGTTAATTTTCAGCCACGTTTTAATTTCTCTGATGAGATAATAAAGTAATCTTGAATCTTGCATCTTCTACTACTTCTCCTACTTTGCTGCTAATCACGGAACTCTCTCCCTTCATCGCCCTGATATAACCGCACCGGTTGACTGGGCGTAAAACACCAACTTACTTACTTACTCTCCCTTCAGACTTCAGACATTCGGAAACCTAGACACGTTCAAATCCAAACTTAGGTCCTACCTTTTTACCGTTCACTTCATTGATTAACAATCCTAACAATTTTCTGATCTTCTATGTCACACCTGCTGCATATGTGTGTGTGTGTGTGTGTGTGTGTGTGTGTGTGTGTGTGTGTGTGTGTGTGTGTGTGTGTGTGTGTGTGTGTGTGTGTGTGTGTGTGTGTGTGTGTGTGTGTGTGTGTGTGTGTGTGTGTGTGTGTTGTATTAGTATTGTTATTATGTATAATTTTATATTTTATATCGCATTATAATGTTGTATTATTATCATATCACAGTATTGCATTTCTGTGAGGAGCTTAGAACGTATGGATTTGCGCCGTGCAAATAGAATTTTGACTGATTTGATTGACTGATTGATACTGTTTCATGTTTTCGCCAAAACTCATGTGATATGAATGTGAATGTGAATATGCCCCCCCCCCCCCCCCCCCCACCCATCCCCCACCCCCACTTCACTGTTTAGCCGCCTTGTTTCGCCATTATCAGTTTCACCTTTTGTTATCCCTGCAATGGAAGCAGAAGTTATAGTCCCCTCTGTTGAGAACCCGGAGCTGACAAACGTTCTCCATTTTAAGGCTTTGAGTAGGTCGGAATACAGTCATGCCTGCTTCGCCCACTGACAGGAATTTCTCCATTGTCCTAATTTCTACCTTCCTGCTCCTTTCATTTTCCTTGTTTCCAAACCCTTTCTGTACTGTTTGATAGCGTTAGCGTTTTTGCTAACACAGTTTCCGGTGCTGGCCCGCGCAGTAAAATCTATCACCTGCCCGTCGTCACAACTGATTGTTGCAGGTTTCCGTGCTGGCTCGCGAAATTCAAATGTTCCCCCAACATGAAGGTATTCACTGGTCCTGACTAGAAGTGGCAATCTTTGCACGTTCTGCAATCTGACAGTCCATTCCTTTAGCTATATATATTATATATATATATATATATATATATATATATATATATATATAGTCACTGTTCACTGGTCCTGACTAGAAGTGGCAGTCTATGCACGCTCTGCAAGCTGACAGTCCATCCCTTTAGCTAGTCACTGTTCACTGGTCCTGACTAGAAGTGGCAATCTATGCACGCTCTGCAAGCTGACAGTCCATCCCTTTAGCTAGTCACTGTTCACTGGTCCTGACTAGAAGTGGCAGTCTATGCACGTTCTGCAAGCTGACAGTCCATCCCTTTAGCTAGTCCCTGTTCACTGGTCCTGACTAGAAGTGGCAGTTATGCACGCTCTGCAAGCTGACAGTCCATCCCTTTAGCTAGTCCCTGTTCACTGGTCTTGACTAGAAGTGGCAGTTATGCACGCTCTGCAAGCTGACAGTCCATCCCTTTAGCTAGTCACTGTTGCGTTCTGCTTGTGCAGAACCTGTGCAAGGACCGGCTGGGCGTGTGGCTGTGTCCCTCCACGTGCGGTTTCTGCGCCTTGTTCAACAGCAGCTTGTGTCAGGACATCGTACTCGACGATGGCTGCAGCGACTTACAGGTTACAGAAAACCTCTGCGACAACAAACCTGTTGCCATAGATGTTTGTCCCGTCACCTGCTCCTTGTGTGGTGAGTTGGGAATGTGTCCTGTTATATGTTCCTTGTGTGGCGACTTTGGATTTGTCCTGTTATGTTCCTTGTGTTGTGAGTTGATATTTGCCCTGTATTTTGTGTGTGTGTGTGTGTGTGTGTGTGTGTGTGTGTGTGTGTGTGTGTGTGTGTGTGTGTGTGTGTGTGTGTGTGTGTGTGTGTGTGTGTGGTGAGTTTGGATTTGTTCTGTTATATGTTCCTTGTGTGGTGAGTTTGGATTTGTCCTGTTATATGTTCCTTGAGTGGTGAGTTTGGATTTGTCCTGTTATATGTTCCTTGTGTAGTGAGTTTGGATTTGTCCTGTCAGCTGTTCATGTGGTGAGTTTGGATTTGTCCTGTTATATGTTCCTTGTGTGGTGAGTAGGGATTTGTCCTGTCATCTGTTTACGTGGTGAGTTAGGATTTGTCCTAACTGACATCCGTCCTTTGTCCGCTCACTGTAGGATTTGTATCGTCACCTGTTCCTTTTGTGGTGAGTTTGAACATGCCCTGTCACCTATCCTTTGAGTTGTGAGTTTGAATTTATCATTTAAATCGTTCCTCGTGTGGTGAGTTTGGAGTGGTGAGTACCGTTACCTTTTGTGTAGTGAGTTTGAGGTGGTCTTGTTTCTTGCTCTTTGTGTGGTGAGCCCCCTGCACCCTTTCCTTGTGTGGTGAGTGGGGTTTGTCCTGACAATTGTTCTTTGTACAGAAGAACGTGGATGCATCCTGAAATCTGCAGTGTGTGTGTGTGTGAGCGTGAGTGTGTGCGTGCGTGCGTGTGTGTGTGTTGTGTGTGTTTATGTGTGTGTGTGTGTGTTGTTGTGTGTGTGTGTGTGTGTGTGTGTGTGTGTGTGTGTGTGTGTGTGTGTGTGTGTGTGGTGTGTGTGTGTGTGGCTGCGCGTGAGCGCGGCGTGCGTGCGTGCGTGTGAGTGAGTGAGTGTGTGTGTGCGCGCGCGCGTGTGTCGTGTGTGTGTGGGTGTGTGTGTGTGTGTGTGTGTGTGTGTGTGTGTGTGTGTGTGTGTGTGAGTGTGTGTGTGTGTGTGTGTGTGTGTGTGTGTGTGTGTGTGTGTGTGTGTGGTGTGTTTTGGTAAGTGTGTGCGTGCGTGCGTGCGCGCGCGCGCGTGCCATATAAGTTGTTTCCTCACGTAAAGGTGAACGATTTTGTGTTCGTCGAGACCCGGAGATAGTTCCTGAGACGATGGGGCATAATTATACAAGAGAGCATGTATTTATACATACTCTTTCTCTCAACATTTCAAGAGAACAGCCTCACAGCAAACACTCATGCGAGCGTTGAGTCGTAGCGGCCACTTCACAACATTGAAAGCGACAGCCTGCAAGCGCTTCTCCGTGACGACCTTTGTCAGAGAATCTACAGTGACGGCACAGCTATGCTTAACAAGGAGGTGGGGATACTGCAACGAGTCCCACAACATCCGTCAGCTGCGCCATCGCCTCGCCAAGACAACCGTCACTTCATAAGTCGGTTCCGGCATTTTCCCGGGTGACACGGGCCTCTTGGAGGGCTGGCCATGGGGACTCGAAGGCCTTAGAAACGTGGCAGGCTTTAACCGTCCCCTCCCCCCTCCCCCCCCTCCCCCCAGACACACTCCCGTCCTATCTGGTGAGGTCGTGAACATCATCTTCTTTACTTTTTAACTTAATGCTAAAATGGATGTGAGGAAATTTCTGTGACTGTATCTTTATTAATGCCAGATGTTCATCAGGCTTCCTTCCCGGATATTTTCTGTTCCTTAGATGACCTTGCTGGGGCTTTGCTGGACAAAATGATACCGACGTCAGCTCCAGATCATCACGTGACAAATATCCACCAATCAACGACACACACTCCTCCTCCAGCCAATGGCGTGACGACCACCACCCGTACACCCCTGACGACAACCATGACGTCTCTCATCCCCTCCTGTGACGAGCTGACTGGTCTGGACTGCCCCTTCCTCTTCAACATCTGCCCCTTGGTCAACTGCCCCGACATGTGCGATAGCTGTTGTAAGTATCAGGTTATATCTGTATTCTACTTTCTTCTGAAGGTGCGACTGCTGAAACTCCGTTTTTAGACAAAGGAACTTTGCTTCTTCAGAACGTCGGTCGACATCATGACAACGAACTGAGAGAGAGAGAGAGAGAGAGAGAGAGAGAAGAGAGAGAGAGAGAGAGAGAAGAGAGAGAGAGAGAAGAGAGAGAGAAAAAACGAGCAAACAACAAACAAGAACACAGACACACACACACACACACACACACAGAGGGGCGAGTCTGGGTTCCACAGTCAGCGGTAAGTGTGTTAATGTCTGCCAGTCCGTGTAAACATAATTAAGACATGCCATTATATTGATCTCATTTCCTGCTTCAGACACTCCCTCACCAACCACTGCAACTACAAAAGCGACAACACCTGCACCCTTGACAACGGCGAGCACGGACACAGAGTGTCGGGACACGCTGCCAGAAGGCATCAGCTGCACTGACCTGCTTGTGGCCGATCTCTGCAACTCACAGTTCCGTGACCAGTGTCGGAAACACTGCGGACTGTGTGGTAAGTGATGCTGTTGTTGTAGTCAATGATGGTGCCGGAGGTAACCGTGATGATGCAAGTGTGGTGTTTCGTTGTTGTTGTCGTTGCAGCAGCTGCTGCTGTCAGCGGTACAAGTCGTGGTGTTTAGAGTTGTGGCTGAGGTCTGTCTGTCCTCACACGTTTACTCCAGATTAGATGGCTGGTTCTGTTCGCACAGCTCGCTGCTTTAACACAACACAAAACGGGGGACGGAGCCAAAAAAGGGACAGAGAGAGGGGGGGGGGGGAAGAAAAGCAGAACGATCGAGAGAGAGAAGGGGGGGGGGGGGCAGAGAGAGAAAGAGAGAAACAGTGAGGTGGGAAGAATTAATGTTTTAAATTATTACACACACACACACACACACACACACACACACACACACACACACACACACACACACACACACACACACACACACACACACACACCACCACCACCACCACCACCACCAACAACAACAACAACAACACACACACAACAACAACAACAGCAACAACAACAAAAACGAAAACAAGTACAACAACAACAATAAAAAGACCATAGAAATGAGTACAGTTTACAAAATTATTAACGTCATTAATATCCTAGTTTAGATTTCTATCAGTTTTTTTAAAATAAATCCACTCGGTTACTATTTTTTATGTGACATCGTTAATATTGCAGTATTTTTTCTATATCAAACGTATTTTAAAATACCTTTTGAACAAGTACAACTGATTATGTTCTTATTAACTGTACATTTCTAAATAAAGAACTTTGCTTGTAAAATAATCAAATCGAAGGTGTTATCTCATTTAAATTGACTGTCTTGACCAAAAAGTACGAAAGTTTCATTCGTGCTCCCAGTTAATTGTAGCGTAGAACTGTTCACAAAATGACTTCATGTACACACATCTCCAAAACAAGTGACTGATAAAATATCTGTCCCGTCTAAAAAGAGAGAGAGAGAGAGAGAGAGAGAGAGAGAGAGAGAGAGAGAGAGAGAGAGAGAGAGAGAGAGAGAGAGAGAGAGAGAGAGAGAGAGAGAGAGAAAGAAGAAGAAAAAAGCTGTTAATGTCATTTTCAATACCTATAGAATATGCATTAAAGCAATATTGGTAGGTGACATTCTGTGTAAAAGTCTTCTTTTTTTAATTTGTTTTAGCTCTCGGATATTTTGCATTTTCTTAAAAGGTACTGCACCAGTTAATGTGGTTTAAACAAAAATTTATTCGAGACGAAATAAACATACAAAAAATCATTATGTGCTCATCAACAAGCTATAGCTTATAGGCGATGTTAATGTCTTTGTTCAGTCTAGCTTCACAATACTTATGTTTATCTTTACCTTGCGTAAGCACTTCATGATACAGGTAATAATAATAATATAGGTGTGAACCTTCTGGTCGACTCTCCCGATATTTCGTATTATGTATGCATCGTTGGGGCCCTTATTACGTATTATGTATGCTTCGTTATCCCGGTATTTCGTATTATGTATGCTTCGTTATCCCTGTTTTTCTTATTATGTATGATTCGTTGTCCCGGTATTTCGTATTATGTATGCTTCGTTGTCCCTGTATGTCGTATTGTGTATGCTTCGTTATTCCTGTATTTCGTATTATGTATGATTCGTTGTCCAAGTATTTCGTATATTCTTCCCGGTATTTAGTATGTATGATTCGTTGTAAGTAAGTAAGTAAACATGGTGCTAATGTCCACAGAAACCGTATGGCTTATTAGGGACAGGGAGAAGGGGGGGTATGGAGGTGGGGGAAGAGGGAGATTATATACCTATCGCTACACTGTCACCACCAGAATGACTTCTGCACTGAAATAGGCAGCGATGTCCCGGTATTTTGTATTTTGTATTATGCATGCTTCGTTGTACTGGTATTTAGTATTATGTATGCTTCGTTGTCCCGGTATTTCGTATTATGTATGCTTCGTTGTCCCGGTATTTCGTCTTATGTATGATTAGTTGTCCCGGTATTTCGTATTATGTATGATTCATTGTCCCGGTATTTCGTATTATGTATGATTCGTTGTCATTCTTTCCCATGATTTCCAATACTACTCCAGCTGAAACCGCAATACCAACAACCACTAGAAAAACACCACCACGGGCTACGACACCAACGACACCACTACCTACAACGACACCACTACCTGTGACGACATCAACGACGCCACTACCTGCAACGACACCAACGACACCACCGCCTGTGACGACACCACCACCTGCAACAACACCACCACCTACACCGACATCAGTGAGGACAACGGCGAGCACGGACACAGAGTGTCGGGACACGCTGCCAGCAGGCATCAGCTGCACGGACCTGCTTGTGACGGATCTCTGCAACTCACAGTACCGTGACCAATGTCGGAAACACTGCGGACTGTGTGGTGAGTGACGCTGTTGTTGTAGTCAGTGATGGTGCCGGAGGTAACCGTGATGATGCAAGCGTGGTGTTTCGTTGTTGTTGTCGTTGCAGCAGCTACTGCTGTCAGCGGTACAAGTCGCGGTGTTTAGAGTTGTGGCTGAGGTCTGTCTGTCCTCACACGTTTACTCCAGATTATATGGCTGGTTCGGTTCACACAGCTCGATGTTTAACGCAACATAAAACGGGGGACGGAGCCAAAAAAGGGACAGAGAGAAAGGAGGGGGGGGGGGGGGGGGGGGGGGGGGAATAGCGAGACGAGAGGGGGGGGGGGGGGGGGGGGGGGAGCCAGAGAGAGAAAGAGAGAAACAGTGAGGGGAGAAGAATTAATGTTTTAAATGCTTATCCTAGGACCAAATATTCTGTGCGTAACACTGAGGCGAAAACAAACACCATAGAGACCTCGAAGCTCGACATTATTCACACACACACACACACACACACACACACACACACACACACACACACACACACACACACACACACACCACACCACCACCACCACCACCACCACCACCACCACCACCACCACCACCACCACCACCACCACCACCACCAACAACAACAACAACAACAACAACAACAACAACAACAGCAACAACAACAAAAACGAAAACAACAATAAAAAGACCATAGCAATGAGTACCATTTACAAAATTATTAACGTCATTAATATCCTAGTTTAGATTTCTATCATATTTTTTAAATAAATCCACTCGGTTACTTTTTTTTTTAATGTGACATCGTTAATATCGCTTTTTTTCTTCTTCTATATCAAACGTATTTTAAAATACCTTTTGAACCAGTACAACTGATTTTGTTCTTATTAACTGTACATTTATAAATAAAGAACTTTGCTCGTAAAATAATAAATTCAAAGGTGTTATCTCATTTAAAATGATTGTCTTGACCAAAAAGTACGAAAGTTTCATTTGTGTTCCCAGTTAATTGTAGAGTAGAACTGTCCACAAAATGACTTCATGTACACGCATCTCCAAAACAAGTGACTGATAAAATATCTTTCCCGTCTACAAAAAAATAAAAATAAAATAAATAAAATAAAGTGCAGTTAATGTCATTTTCAATATCTATATGCATTAAAACAATATTGGTAGGTAACATCCTGTGTAAAAGTCTCTTTTTTTATAATTTGTTTTAACTCTCGGATATTTTGCATTTTCTTAAAAGGTATTGCACCAGTTAATGTCTTTGTTCAGTCTAGCTTCACAATACTTAGGTTTATCTTTACCTTGTGTAAGCATTTCATGATATAGGTAATAATAATATATGATGTGAACCTTTTGGTCCACTGTCCCGATATTTCGTATTAGGTATGCATCGTTGGCGCCCTTATTACGTATTATGTATGCTTCGTTATCCCGGTATTTCGTATCATGTATGCTTCGTTATCTCTGTTTTTCTTATTATGTATGATTCGTTGTCCCGGTATTTCGTATTATGTATGCTTCGTTGTCCCTGTATGTCGTATTGTGTATGCTTCGTTATTCCTGTATTTCGTATTATGTATGATTCGTTGTCCCGGTATTTCGTATATTCGTCCCGGTATTTAGTATATATATATGATTCGTTGTCCCGGTATTTTGTATTATGTATGCTTTGTTGTACTGCTATTTAGTAATATGTATACTTCGTTGTCCCAGTATTTCGTATTATGTATGATTCGTTGTCCCGGTATTTCGTATTATGTATGATTCGTTGTCCCGGTATTTCGTATTATGTATGATTCGTTGTCCCGGTATTTCGTATTATGTATGATTCGTTGTCTGTCTTTCCCATGATTTCCAATACTACTCCAGCTGAAACCGCAATACCAACAACCACTAGAAAAACACCACCACCTGCTACGACACCAACGACACCTCTACCCGCAACGACACCAACAACACCACTACCTGTGACGACACCAACGACACCACCACCTGTGACGACACCACCACCTGCAACAACACCACCACCTACACCAACATCAGGGAGGACAACGGCGAGCACGGACACAGAGTGTCGGGACACGCTGCCAGCAGGCATCAGCTGCACGGACCTGCTTGTGACGGATCTCTGCAACTCACAGTACCGTGACCAGTGTCGGAAACACTGTGGACTTTGTGGTAATTAAGTGATACTGTCGTTGCTAATGGAGATGACGCTAGCGATTTCAAGACAGCAGTGATACAGTTGTTGTTAGCTGCAGGGACGGTTGCTGACAGTGGTACAATACAATACAATACAATACAATATAACTTTATTGCCAAGTGTCAATACAACTGCACGAGGAATGTTTTGTGGTGCCGAGTACACTCATCACACATTCACTCCAACCATAAAACATTAAATTACAACAAAAACAGATAAACATCCTGGTAAAAAGTCATTCATTGATAAAAACATGAAAAATCCCACTGGCATCAAGCTGTGCATATCACATAAAATTGCCGCTTCTCCTAAATCAGTGGTAGTGATAGTGTTACGGGTTTGATTAATTGATGATCGCTTATATAGCGCTATTCTCCGCTCTCTTGAGCAGAGTCACTGCGCTCGCATGTGGTTCTACGTGAGTGACTAGCTTTTTATAGCGCGTTTTTTGAATATCCACCGAAGTGGTGTACTTACAAGCGCTGGCATGGCTACTGCCACATGAAAACTGCTGCCGTCTGGCGCCCTTCATTGTACACCATACAACCATACACCGTGTCACTTCATGCAAAGCCACATACATAAGGTGCATGCGTATTTAGCTGTAACCTGCCACCTGCACTTTTGGCAGAATGACTGGGGTCTTTTACGTGCTAGTACGGTAATATGGGCACTCGGCATATTCACAGTCATAGTCTATCAGTATCGGAGCCAACAAGATGGAGTGTGTGGTGGGGGGGGGGAGGAAAACGAGGAGGGGCAGATTTAAGGCACCGAGATTTGATGAGGTATGAAACAAGATTAGAAATGACAACAGTGGACGCTAGACAATTATTGACACAGGATATTGAAATATTTCTTAGTGCCCCTGTAACTAATACTACATACGCTTCAAGCAAAGTATGCTTCCACACGAGCATCAAGCAGAAAGTCTGTGTTACGCGGAGTGACAAGACGTAATGGAACTTTCAACATAATTACTCTTGACTGGCTTGTTGACAGTAACCGGTCCTTTCTGCTCTCCTCTCCTGTCTACAGCCCCAACAACCCACTCAACGGCTGTGCCCGTCACGTCCGCGACAGCTGCAGAGGCAGCCACTAGTACACCACGATCACCAACCACACCGGAGCCAACAACACCAACCACGTCACAACCTTCAACTACTACACCAGTTACAACAACCACCACACCAGAACCAACGACCACTACACCCATACCAACGACAACGACAGTCCCAACTACAACGACAGAACTGCCAACCACAGAATCAACAACGACAGTCCCAACCACAACTACACCAGAGCCAACCACAACATCAGCAGCAACTACAGCTACGGCAGCAACGGTAGACTCAGGCAGCTGTCGAGACATGCTGGTGTGCTCGGACCGTCAGTGTGAGAACACCTTACTGGCCAACTACTGCCCCAAGTTCTGTGGGCTCTGCTGTAAGTCACAGGGCTTTTCTGTAGGTCACAGGACTCTGTTGTAAGTCACAGGGCTCTGCTGTAAGTCACAGGGCTGTGTTGTAAGTCACAGGGCTCTGCTGTAAGTCACAGGGCTTTTCTGTAAGTCACAAGGCTTTGATGTAAGTCACAGGACAATGTTGTAAGTCACAGGGCTCTCTGTAAGTCACAGGGCTTTGCTGTAAGTCACAGGGCTGTGTTGTAAGTCACAGGGCTCTGTTGTAAGTCACAGGCCTCTGCTATAAATCACCGTCAGTGTGAGAACACGTTACTGGCCAACTACTGCCCCAAGTTCTGTGGGCTCTGCTGTAAGTCACAGGGCTTTTCTGTAAGTCACAAGGCTCTGATGTAAGTCACAGGACAATGCTGTAAGTCACAGGGCTCTGCTGTAAGGACAAGGCTGTAAGTCACAGGGCTCTGTTGTAAGTCACAGGGCTCTGTTCTAATTCACAGGACTCTGTTGAAAGTCACAGGGCTTTGCTGTAAGTCACAGGGCTCTGTTTGAGTCACAGGGCTCTGCTGTAAATCACAAGGCTCTGCTGTAGGTCACAGGACTCTGCTGTAAGTCACAGGGCTCTGCTGTAAGTCACAGGGCTCTACTGTAGGTCACAGGGCTTTTCTGTAAGTCACAGTCCTTTGCTGTAAGTTCAAGGGCTTTGCTGTAAGTCACATTCCACTGCTTAAGTCACAGTGCTTTGCTGCAAGTCACATCCCACTGCTTAAGTCACAGTGCTTTGCTGTAAGTCACATTCCACTGCTGTAAGTCACAGCGCTCTGCTGTAAATCACAGGGTTCTGTTGTAAGTCAAAGGGCTCTGCTGTTGTAAGTAACAGGGCTTTTAGTAAGTCACAACGATTGTTGTAAGTCGCAGGGCACTACTGTAAGGGGGCTCTGCTGTAGGTCAAATTCCTCTGCTGTAAGTTACATTCCTGTTCTTAAACTGTTCAATGCCGAAAGATTTGTTGGGACAAAACTCGTTATATTACAAAACCCAAACAACCCAGAATTACTCGTTAGACCATTCGCACAAAATGACATAAAAATGTTGTAAATTCGGCAGTGTGACACTTCAGCCTGTACGTGTTTCAGTTTGATATTTAATTAAAGTAATCGTGTTTGTGTTTCCAGCGCAATTACAAACTGAATTTCTGGTACATTTTATGAAACAATTGGAATTCCGTTGTAAGCATACGATTTCTCTAACGGACTATACACAAGGAGTCATACAATTACATACACAGGAAAATTGAGAATTATTCAGGATATTTTCATAAAACTCAAACCCATTCAAGGGCTCTCAATAGAGAAAAGACCTGAACACTCAGTTTAGTTCCAAGACACGGCGGTTAGACCACTCTCTTGCTGTGTGCAACAGTAAGTAAGTAAACATGGTGCTTAACGTCCACAGAAACCGTAAGGCTTATTAGGGACGGGATGTGTGTGCGACAGGGCACAAATGAGAGGTTTACATTTGCGTAACTCGTCTGATCTGAAGTTTCGGTTTACGACTTTTCCACAAAAATAAATATGACACCAGGTAATGTTTGTTTTTCACTCTATATGTCAGTAGTGGCAGTAAGAGGCATTCTGCATGCAGTCTTGGAGAACTGTGGAGATGGCACTCTGGACTGTTCAGTTGGTGTTGCGGGGTCTGCTGTGGAGAACTGTGGAGCTGGCACTCTGTGTTTTTCAATTGGTGTTGCGGGGTCTACTGTGGATAACTGTGGAGATGGCACTCTGGACTGTTCAGTTGGTGTTGCCATGTCTGCTGTGGAGAACTGTGGAGATGGAACTCTGGACTGTTCAGTTGGTGTTGCGGGGTCTGCCGTGGCCCGAAAGGCCATCACGAGATTGACATGCTGCCTGCAAGCGGTTACTTGAAGATGTCTTTGAGCAAACCGATCTTATTCTGTAGACTTCAGAGTTTCTTTGGTGGCTGTATATGCAAAGGAAATAATTGTAGTGCCCTGTATTCGATGGACACGACCATCAATATTCTCACGTTATTTAAGCGAAAACCTTCAAATTTTGCCGAGCGATAGTTTCGGTTCATAACAATCTTAAGCTTACCGGAGAGTGCGGACGTAAACGGAAACTAGTAGTTTCCAGTTCTGAACGCGAGTCGTCCAAGCATTTACTCTGCTTGTGACGTTTTCCGAGCTGTGGCTTATTATTGGAATGGTGACACTAAAGCGTTTTAGTCACGGACTTGTTTCCACGTTTCGATGTCTTCATCAACTTTTTTCAATCATTTATTAACTCAGTCAGACTTGTTTGTGTTGGATATAAAGATTTTGTGCAGTGCGGGATGCTAGGCAGCAGCATAAAGCATGCCGTACCTTTTGCAGGACCGAGGGAGTAAACACGTCAAGGCCGGACGCTGGCGCTCCGTGTCCGGTGTGAGCCGACGTGACCGGACGCACGTACAGCACGCGCTTCGCTGATGGTCAAACTATAGCTTGGAAAAAAACGTGACTGGCTGTGCAGATACCATATCTTCTTTGTTGTTTGATGGATGCACGCGCGTGCGTGCGTGTGTGTTTGTGTGCGCGCTCTATTTCATGCATAAAGGCTGCTTTACAAATCCTCAAGTATACTCGGCAACGGTACCACGGTCTGCTTCCTCAGACATGTCGGCACATTTCGACCCTTTTAATAATAGCGTCAATTAGCCATTCTCATCAGACATGTCGGCACATTTCGACCCTTTTAATAATAGAGTCAGTTAGCCATTCTCATCAGAACTCCGAGTAATAGTCATGACTGCAAGTAGGGTTTCATTTCTGTCTGCTAACCGTGCCTGGGCTTAGACACACGCACGCACGCACGCACGCACGCACGCACACACACACACACACACACACACACCACACGCACGCACGCACGCACGCACGCACGCACGCACGCATAGACATTAACATTATTTTTCAACAAAATAACAAAGTAACAAACATTGGGCTGGGTGGCAACGAAGATGGACGCCAACTACGTGGAAGTCTTCCAGTTTCGAGCGTCGTCGTCGCCAGTTTGTACGCAGCCACACATTCATACACATGTACACTGACACCACTTTCAGTATGCACACATTCATCACCTCAGTATGCACACAATCATCACCCTCAGTATGCGTACAGTCATCACCCTCAGTATGCAATCATCACCCTCAGTACGCACACATTCATCACCCTCAGTATGCACACAATCATCACCCTCAGTATGCACACAATCATCACCCTCAGTATGCATACAGTCATCACCCTCAGTATGCAATCATCACCCTCAGTATGCACACATCATCACCCTCAGTATGCACACAATCATTACCCTCAGTATGCACACATTCATCACCCTCAGTATGCACAAAATCATCACCCTCAGTATGCAATCATCACCCGCAGTATGCAATCATCACCCTCAGTATGCATACAATCATCACCCTCAGTATGCACACAATCATCACCCTCAGTATGCACACATCATCACCCTCAGTATGCACAGAATCATCACCCTCAGTATGCACACATTCGTCACCCTCAGTATGCACACATCATCACCCTCAGTATGCACACATTCATCACCCTCAGTATGCATACAATCATTCACCCTCAGTATGCGCACATTCATCACCCTCAGTATGCACACATTCATCACCCTCAGTATGCATACAGTCATCACCCTCAGTATGCAATCATCACCCTCAGTATGCACACATCATCACCCTCAGTATGCAACAATCACCCTCAGTATGCAACCATCACCCTCAGTATGTACACATCATCACCCTCAGTATGCACACATCATCACCCTCAGTATGCACACATTCATCACCCTCAGTATGCAACCATCACCCTCAGTATGCAACCATCACCCTCAGTATGCGCACATTCATCACCCTCAGTACACACTCACACACACACACACACACACACACACACACACACACACACACACACACACGCGCGCGCGCGCGCGCGACGCACGACGCACGCACGCACGCACGCACGCACGCACGCACGCACGCACGCACGCACGCACGCACGCACGCACGCACGCACGCGCACACACACATGCACACGCATGCACGCACGCACGCACGCACGACACACACACACACACACACACACACACACACAATTATTTGTAGTCTCAAAAACAAACATACATTTGTAGATGTATCCAGACACAGTTAATTTCACCGAATCGATATCTCATACACGAAGGATCACATATACACGCATACACGTTCATACACCCTAAATGTCGTGTACCCGCACGATGATACACAAAAGACATTGCATTCCACACCATCTACTCTGTTACTAGCTGTCAGACTCTCAGAACGCGTGATCCAGTGTTATATAAGAATTTAAAGAGCGTTTTGTTTATCTTGCCACGAACGACCCAGAGCAGAAATGTTGGACTACGTCTGGGTGCGTTTCTTCCGATGCTGTCAAGTCTCGGATGTGAACAGCGAGCCACCGAGCATAGCTGACACGGTCCATGGCAGACATCCAAAGCACCAGCTTTGTCAGACATTGTACGTCCATTCTGAGGACACCTGGGCGGGTAAAGAAGACAAACTCCAGAATGGTCGATTGAAAGCCAAGAACTGTTGCCCAGTATCAAGAAGACAAACTCCAGAATGGTCGATTGAAAGCCAAGAACTGTTGCCCAGTATCAAGAAGACAAACTCCAGAATGGTCGATTGAAAGCCAAGAACTGTTGCCCAGTATCAAGAAGACAAACTCCAGAATGGTCGATCGAAAGCCAAGAACTGTTGCCCAGTATCAAGAAGACAAACTCCAGAATGGTCGATCGAAAGCCAAGAACTGTTGCCCAGTATCAAGAAGACAAACTCCAGAATAGTCGATTGAAAGCCAAGAACTGTCGCCCAGTATCAAGAAGACAAACTCCAGAATAGTCGATTGAAAGCCAAGAACTGTCGCCCAGTATCAAGAAGACAAACTCCAGAATGGTCGATTGAAAGTCAAGGACTGTTGCCCAGTCTCCAAACTGCGGCTGCTCGTCTGTCATCCTCTTGCATTGTTTTTGAAAGCTGAGGACCGTGAGTGGAAGGCTCTGACTCCAAGAAGCTTGTGTGCGCTCGCCACTGCAAACCGGACAGTGTCACTGCAGTAACCCGGAGAGCATGCCTTGTTCTGGTCAGGTAAGCTGCCTTGACCAAGGTCTCGGAGACACCAGGAAATACAACTCCAGAAGATGTGACTGCAGTGTTCGGACCTGTACCGTTCAGCTATTCTCCACGCGTTTTGAATGCCGCCATCTCTATGTCGTTGACCCCCTAACGATGGCAAAATGTCTGTCGCCACGTGTCTGGCCATCACCACTGGACACCCTTAGCTAGGGCGTAGAGTGGCTGGTCCATGACAGGTCCTGGCGTTTGTCCTGGTTTCAGATGCAGGATTGCTTCCCTTACCAAACTCCAAGCATGTTTCAGTAACACCGTACTGTGTGCATCGTCCATGAGGAGAAGTAACGGTGTCAGGATGGAAGTTGCAAAATAAATGCATCGCTGAAGAGTTGCATGGAATGCAGCCCATGATGGAAGTTGCAAAATAAATCATTGCTGAAGAGATGCATGGAAGGCAGCCCGTGATAAGCAATCCTTGTAGTCCACTGCCTGTGTCTCCAGTGACAAGGCTAGACATGTTTCAGCCATGCGTATTGCCTTTCATGATCTTGAACGTCATAGTGTCATGAAGCGTACGTCATGCGGTTCATAGTAGAAAGGTTTCCTCTTGTACGGGGATGCTGTTGACTGTGACGACTACGTTAGGAGATCAGACACGACTGCTGGATCCTCTGCTTGGCTCAGTGATCAATCAAAATGCCCAATCAGTGTGATTAATTATGACACAGTCGGTACGCCATAGATTACACACAGCAGAGGTTGAATTCGTCAGGTTACTTGGGCTGCCTCTTAAAGCTGCACTCACCCAGCTCCTTCCCTGACGAGGTACCAGTGTCCCAGACTCTGTAGTAGCAGATTATGAATGAATGAATGAATGATCATTTATAATGCGCATTTAAACTTCCACGCAAGAATATGCATGTTCACAGCGCGGCAGTAGCGGAGAAACACATTTTCACACAAACGCACACCATAAGTAGTACAAGGAGCCAAGCACACACACACACACACACACACACACACACACACACACACACACACACACACACACACACACACACACACACACACACACACACACACACACACACAACACACACACAACAACAACAACAACAACAACAACACACAACAACAACAGCAACATATTCTTCCACAGTGGTCAGCCGACAGTTGACCGAGGAACCGGTTCATGACTGTTGTAAGTGGCTCAAATACTGGCCGCTTGCCTGCCACCAACCAGTGCGTGTCCCCCCCCCCCCCCCCCCCCCCCCGCCTTCTCCACCCCAACCGTCCCTCCCACAATATTCGGTCCGTGTCCACAGTGACGGCTAGAGTTATCCCATCCATCCATCCACACACACCCTGATGTTTGCCCTGTGTCCTTAGTCACGTGGCAATTGCGAGAGTTACCCCATCCATCCACCCACACACATCCTGATGTTTGCCCTGTGTCCTTAGTCACGTGGCAATTGCGAGAGTTACCCCATCCATCCACCCACACACATCCTGATGTTTGCCCTGTGTCCTTAGTCACGTGGCAATGGCGAGAGTTACCCCATCCATCCACCCACACACACCCTGATGTTTGCCCTGTGTCCTTAGTCACGTGGCAATGGCGAGAGTTACCCCATCCATCCATCCACACACACCCTGATGTTTGCCCCGTGTTCTTAATCACGTGGCAATGGCGAGAGTTACCCCATCCATCCATACACAGCCTGATGTTTGTCACGTTTTCTTAATCACGTGGCAATGGCGAGAGTTACCTCATCCATCCATCCACACACCCCCTGATGTTTGCCCCGTGTCCTTAGTCACGTGGCAATGACGACATAACCATCCCCATCCCCACCCCCACCCCCACCGCCGTCCCCATGCCTGATCTTCACTCAGCGTTCCGTCACCACCCCACCCCCTCCCCACCCCTTCAGAATTAGAGGTTCTCAGTTCTCTGCCAAAAAGCCAGATGAGAAGAAAAAGAGGAAAAAAAAGATGGTTCTGCTTTCTGGCCCCCTTCAGTCATTGTCCGAGTAGCCACTTCTTTAAACTGCCTCAAGGGCAGATAATGGTCATGCAGCTAGTGGCTGTGGGGACCGCGGTCAGCGATTCGCCGACAGATGGCCAGTTGTCGCGAGCTGCATGCAGGCATGGTTCTGATCCGACTGGTCTGCCTGGTGGGTCAGTACCTTTTCCTCTTATCTCCTGCCCTCCGCTATCTACACTCTGGGCCTTCCAGAGTCTTGAACTCTTCTGTCGCACAACAAATTTGTTCTAAATGGGGTGTGTGTGTGTGTGTGTGTGTGTGTGTGTGTGTGTGTGTGTGTGTGTGTGTGTGTGTGTGTGTGTGTGTGTGTGTGTGTGTGTGTGTGTGTGTGTGTGGTTTGTGTGTGTGTGTGTGTGTGTGTGTGTGTGTGTGTGTGTGTGTGTGTGTGTGTGTGTGTGTGTGTGTGTGGTGCGTGTGTTGTGTGTGTGTGTTGTGTGTGTGTGCGTGTGTGTTGTGTGTGGTGTGTGTGTGTGTGTGTGTGGTGTGTGTGTGTGTGTGTGTGTGTGTGTGTGTGTGTGTGTGTGTGTGTGTGTGTGTGTGTCTGTCTGTCTGTCTGTCTGTCTGTCTGTCTGTGTCTCTGTGCGTGTGCGAGTTAATCAGTGTGTGTTTGCGCGCGGGTGGCTAATACTTTCCTTTTTCCTAATAAAACAAAGTCTTTTGCTCGGGGAGGAGAGGGCGGGCAGTTTCCACTGATGCCAGCGACGATGAGTAATTTTGCTACCAAACCAGCAAACCGAAAATGTCAAACCAAACCAAACCAGAAAACCGAAAATGTCAAACCAAACCAAACCAGCAAACCGAAAATGTCAAACCAAACCAAACCAAACCAGCAAACCAAAAAAGTGAAACCAAATCAAACCAACAAACCAAAAACCAAAAACACTGCCCCCATTCTCCATGGCTGAGATATTTTTGAGAATTCTGTGTCTCCAACCGAACCGAGTTGTAAATCATTTCGAGTTATCGGTACGAAGACCACGGAACTGCCGGAAGTGCGCGTGGTGGTCACAACAAATAAAACACACGCACAAAAATGTTCACAAACTAAAGCAGCTTCTCAATCAACGAACAAGGGAGTCAAAATTAGCGCGCGAAGTACGTAACACAAATACAACAACAAAGACCTGAGTCGCCTACGGTAACTCTCACCTGGCATGCGTGTAAATACAGGACACATAAACTGCACCAGAGGTATATCCTCGAAAAAAGGATGCCCCCCAGTGGCGTATAATTATATACCCTACATTTCAGGCACACTCGGCAACACAGGTGTCCGGTCTGGAACAAAACAAAAAAAGACAGAACCAGTTTTTATTCCAGACCGGACATAGTCCTTAGATCTCGAAGCTGGTTCAGCATATAACAACACACGAATACACACATTTACAGGTTAGCCTCAGAGTGAACTCTTTTTTTGAAATAATTTTAATCAGCTTCTGTTTTCTAGGTGCGGTGTGCGCTGCCAGTCCCTACAACAAGGTCGGTCATGGCAGCCACGGCTACCACAGTGGGAAGGCCGACGGGGTCATCCAACACCAGGGCGACCATTCGCCTACGTCAAATCTAGCCACATACGTTGAATTATGTATGTCTGAAATTACTTCCTTGCATCCTTTGTCAAATCTAACCGCATGCGTTGAATTATGTATGTCTAAAATTACTTCCTAGTATCCTTTGTCAAATCTAACCACACACGTTGAATTAAGTATGTCTAAAATTACTTCCTAGCATGCTTCTACTGATTAGAAGACTGGATTTGAGGTTTGATGTTGGTGTGTGTGTGTGTGCGCGCGCGCGCGCGTGCGTGCGTGTATGCGTGTGTGTGAATGTAAACTCAAAACGACACACTGAGAGAAAATCGGGATTCTGTCACGTCTTCGTATCAAAACTACTTCTCACATCCGTTATTGTCGTCAAAAAGAAGACGCGTCATGGTATTCGCTTCCATCTTGCATTGTTCTACTCAAGGTCGCCTTTCAGTGCAGACACTCTGCTTGCACAAAACAAACCATCGCACTGACATTACGTGAAAACCATGTGCTTGTCTGATCTGCCTGAACATTTTGTGATAGTGAGAGGTTTCACGTCTGTGACTGCTTTCAGCGACAGTGAAAAGTTTTACAATCATCCAAAGAATTTCATGGATTCGAGAAACGAAAGCAATTTTTCTTTACTTCATCCTCTCCTTGATTGTTGTAAGGTCGGAACGTTTCGCACCGCGGCATTTTGCTGACCATTTTGCTGAAGGTCAGCTGGTCTGAGAGGTAATCTGACGTCACTAGAAGCTGGAAATTCGTCTGCTACGCATGCGCGCACACCAACATATAATCGGCCAGGCAATATCAATCAAATCGCGAAACGAACCTGATTGTCTTGCAGGGGGAAGGGCGACACGGACATAACCTTGTGTTGGTGGTTTTTCATCCTATAGTTCAGTTCAAGATGGTATCTATGCGCTCGGAAAAGCCCATATGCGCTGCACCCCGTCTCTCAGAAGTTTCCCCAGCATTGCCTATGAAGCAGTTTCAATGTTCATCTGATTGACGATGGCCCTTTCTCGTCCTTTCAAGGAAGATCTTCTAGCGCTTTCTCTTTCAACGCCTCTCTCCTCCAGGCGATCGATGGTGTGATGTCCTTGGCTTTGTGCCCGCAGCCAACGTCCCAAGCTCCTCGACACTTCAGTTCTTCCGGGACACAAACAACTTCTGATGGTTGTTTTGCCGGCCAGTCTATCTGCTCGGTCATTGTCCTTCACTCCAGCATGTCCAGGGCAGTACATGCACAGAATTAAGTTTCCGAAGGTGGATGTCGACCATTGACGCATTCCAGTCTGGGCTTCCCATTCCACTTTTCACTTTTTATAGCAAACTCATTGAATCTGTGAGGATGATGGCATGGGTGGTCCGAGTGTCACCTCTTGAGGCAATCCGGCGGAGGGCATGGGTGACTGCGTCCACCTCCATTGTCAAGCTGGAGGTTGAGACCGTATAGGCTACACTGTCTTCATGGATGGCAGTCGCACCTTGCTTGACAGTGAAGCCCTACTCTGACTGGTCTTTGGTGACTGAGCCATCAGTGTACACTACGATTTGTTGTTTTCTTGAATGAGAGGCTTGATATCTGACTCCGTTTTGCCTGCTGTCCTTTCTCGACAATGCTTTCCCAAGTTTTCTGGCAGGAGTGTTTCCCTTTGGGTCCCATTCCCAATCCTTCGTTTTCTTGAGCTCTATCGCCTGGCATACTTGCAGTATTGAGTCCTCTTCTTACCCATCCACGACTTTCCCCGTCCCAGTCTGCATCCCATTGTGTCCTTCAAGGCTTCCTGGAATGGGATGTGGGGATTTTCCACGGCACTGAAGTATGCTTTGACCTGCCTCACTTTCTGTCTGGTTTGCATTGGTGGAAGGTCTGGCATGAAGCTCGTGGTCTCAATGGGTGTGTCCTTCGTGGTTCCCAGTATGACTCGCATTGCCTCGTTCTGCACTCTGTCCAGCTTAAGCAGATTTGTTTGTATCACTGATGTGAGGCCTAGTCCATAGTTTGTCTTATAGCGACGGACAAATAATACGTTATCATGTTGACAACGCTTCACTCGAAGTCTTTGGTCGCTTGATCGATAACTGCCTCCTGACTTGCTGGTTATGCATGAAACAGTGACAAAAACACTCACTAAACCGCATTGCCAAATACATACTTCATTTTTCTCTTCAGCTCGGCAGTCGCGGACAAAATCCCTGTGGGAGTTTCTTAAAGGGGACTGTATTGACCAGGTGCCTGCGGAGGACTGTCACATGCTGGAGAACACACAGGTAAACATCGTCATTTGTGCAGGGTTTCCTCCTCACTCTCTGATGATGGGTAACAACAGGTAAGCATCGTCACTTGATCATCACTCTCTAATCCTAGATCACAGTTAGACGTCGTCAACTGTTTGTGGTTTGATCATCACTGTCTAATCCTAGATCATAGACACCGTCAACTGTTTGTGGTTTGATCATCACTGTCTAATCCTAGATCACAGACACCATCAACTGTTTGTGGTTTGATCATCACTGTCTAATCCTAGATCACAGATATCGTCAACTGTTTGTGGTTTTATCACCACTGTCTAATCCTAGATCACAGTTAGACGCCAGCTGTTTGTGGTTTAATCATCACTGTCTAATCATAGATCACAGACATCGTCAACTGGTTGTGGTTTGGTTATCACTGTCTAAGGCATAGATCACAGTTAGACATCGTCAACTGTTTGTGGTTGGATCATCACTGTCTAATCCTAGATCACAGTTAGACATCGTCAACTGTTTGTGGTTTGATCATCACTGTCTAATCCTAGATCACAGACATCGTCAACTGTTTGTGGTTTGATCATCACTGTCTAATCCTAGATCACAGTACATCAACTGTTTGTAGTTTGATCATCACTGTCTAATCCTAGATCCAGACATCGTCAACTGTTTGTGGTTTATCATCACTGTCTAATCCTAGATCACAGTTAGACACCAGCTGTTTGTGGTTTATCATCAATGTCTAATCATAGATCACAGACATCGTCAACTGGTTGTGGTTTGGTTATCACTGTCAAAGCATAGATCACAGTTAGACATCGTCAACTGCTTGTGGTTGGATCATCACTGTCTAATCCTAGATCACAGTTAGACACCAGCTGTTTGTGGTTTGATCATCACTGTCTAATCCTAGATCACAGACATCGTCAACTGGTTGTAGTTTGATTATCACTGTCGAAGCATAGTTCACAGTTAGACATCAACTGTTTTTAAGTCTTCACCTCTGTCTGATACTTGTGGTTCTGGGACTGTTATTTCACCTTCCCCCCCCCCCCCCCCCCCACCCCCTCTCTCTCTCTCTTTTATTTTTTTATTATTTTTATCACAGTGAGTTAGGGTCATGTGAGTATGAAGACCCCTATCCTGCCCGGCGTGCACAAAAGAGGGGCGCCGCACTTGAGCCTCACATATTTACAGTCTCACAAGCTTTCCATCTGACTCCCACGTGGTACCGTGATGACTGATGGAATGCACCCCTCACGCCCAAATGAGATGATAGCTCTCATCATCCATGAACGCACGCCATTGTTCGTTTCCAAGGCTGTGCTCGGAGACTACCATCCTTTGCCTCTGTCGCTGTGCTGTAGCTTAAGTTTGTGACCATCTGTGGCTCTGTTATAGCTTGTGACCAGTCTGTGGCTCTGTTTAGCTTGTGACCAGTCTGTGGCTCTGTTGTAGCTTGTGACCAGTCTGTGGCTCTGTTGTAGCTTGTGACCAGTCTGTGGCTCTGTTATAGCTTGTGACCAGTCTGTGGCTCTGTTGTAGCTTGTGACCAGTCTGTGGCTCTGTTGTAGCTCGTGACCAGTCTGTCACTCTGCTGTAGCTTATGACCATGTCTGCTGTGCTTGGACCGTCTTGCTCGTTGTAGCTTGTGACCAGTCTGTCACTCTGCTGTAGCTTGTGACCAGTCTGTGGCTCTGTTGTAGCTTGTGACCAGTCTGTGGCTCTGTTATAGCTTGTGACCATTGTGTCGCTCTGTTGTAGCTTGTGACCAGTCTGTGGATCTGTTGTTGCTTGTAACCAATATGTGGCTCTGTTGTAGCTTGTGACCAGTCTGTGGCTCTGTTGTAGCTTGTGACCAGTCTGTGACTATGTTGTAGCTTGTGACCAGTCTGTGGCTCTGTTGTAGCTTGTGACCAGTCTGTGACTCTGTTGTAGCTTGTAACCAGTGTCTGGCTCTGCTGTAGCATGTGGCCAGTCTGTGTCGCTGTTGTAGCTTGTGACGATTGTGTCGCTCTGTTGTTGCTTGTGACCTGTGCTTGGCTCTGTTGTAACTTAATTTTACCATGTCTGGCTCTGTGTAGCTTGTGCCAGTTTGGCTCTGTTGTTGCTTGTGACCTGTGTTTGGCTCTGTTGTAACTTAATTGTGACCACTGTCTGGCTCTGTTGTAGCTTGTGACCAGTGTTTGGCTCTGTTGTACCTTAATTGTGACCACTGTCTGGCTCTGTTGTAGCTTGTGACCATTGTGTCGCTCTGTTGTTGCTTGTGACCAGTGTTTGGCTCTGTTGTAGCTTAATTGTGACCACTGTCTGGCTCTGTTGTAGTTTGTGACCATTGTGTCATCGTTGTAGCTTGTGACCCGTGTTGGCCTGTTGTAGCTTTGTGCAGTGTGGCTGTTGTGTTGTGGGTTTTTGGGTGTGTGTGTGTGTGTGTGTGTGTGTGTGTGTGTGTGTGTGTGTGTGTGTGTGTGTGTGTGTGTGTGTGTGTGTGTGTGGTGTGGTGTGGTGTGTGTGTGTGTGTGTGTGTGTGTGTGTGTGGCTTGAGCTGGTGCATTCTACTTGTGCAGAACCTGTGCAAGGACCGGCTGGGCGTGTGGCTGTGTCCCTCCACGTGCGGTTTCTGCGCCTTGTTCAACCACAGTTTGTGTCAGGACATCGTACAACACGATGGCTGCAGCGACTTACAGGCTGTAGAAAACCTCTGCGACAACAAACCTGTTGCCATAGATGTTTGTCCCGTTACCTGCTCCTTGTGTGGTGAGTTGGGATCCATCCTGTCAACTGTTTACGTGGTGAGTTGGGATCCGTCCTGTTATATGTTCCTTGTGTGATGTGTTGGGATTTGTCCCGTCAACTGTTCCTAGTGTGGTGAGTTGGGATTTGTCCCGTCACCTGTTCCTTGTGTGGTGAGTTGGGATTTGTCCCGTCACCTGTTCCTTGAGTGGTGAGTTGGGATCCATCCTGTCAACTGTTTACGTGGTGAGTTGGGACCCGTCCTGTTATATGTTCCTTGTGTGATGAGTTGGGATTTGTCCCGTCACCTGTTCCTTGTGTGGTGAGTTGGGATTTGTCCTGTTATATGATCCTTGTCTGGCGAGTTTGGATTTTTCTTTCAGCTGTTTACGTGGTGAGTTTGGATTTGAGTTTGGTTTTGTCCTGTTATATATTCCCTGTGAGGTGAGTTGGGATTTGTCCTAGCTGTCGTCCGTCATTTGTCCCGTCACCTGTTCCTTGTGTGGTGAGTTGTGATTTGTCTTGTCATCTGTCCTTTTTAATTTACTTATGTTGGATTTGTCCTGCCATGTGTTCTTTGGGTAGTAAGTTTGAATTTACCCTTCTTGGTGTTGATTTTGGGACTGTTATCTTCACTTCGTGTGTGTGGTTTGTGTGTGTTGTTACGTGTGTGTGTGTGTGTGTGTGTGTGTGTGTGTGTGTGTGTGTGTGTGTGTGTGTGTGTGTGTGTGTGAGTGTGTTACTCTGTATATGTGTGTGTGTGAGAGAGAGAGAGAGAGGTATCGAGATAGAGAGAGAGAGAGAGTGTGTGTGTGTGTGTGTGTGTGTGTGTGTGTGTGTGTGTGTGTGTGTGTGTGTGTGTGTGTGTGTGTGTGTGAGTGTGTGTGCTGCGTGCGTGCGTGCGTGCGTGCGTGCGTGCGTGCCTGCGTGTGTAGTGTGCGTGCGTGCGTGCGTGCTTGCGTGCGTGCATGCGTACGTGCGTGTGTGTGTTGTGGTGAGTTTGGGCAACGCTCGCTTTGGAATGTAGTTCTTGGCCGTGATCCTCAGCTAAAGGTCTGCATACTTAAAGACTGGTTTCGAAATTACCAATAATATGGCCTTAGCGCTGATGCACCCTAGCTGCCCTCCGCGTTGGTGATCGGGAACACATCGTGTTTAACACTGCAATGCATGGGATGCTCGCGTGCCACCGTTGAAGGCTTACAGATAACCTGATTCCATTCTTTCTTTTTTACTTAGATGAAGTTGTTGAGGCTCTGCTGGACAAAATGATACATTCACAACCATCGACGTCAGCTCCAAATCATCACGTGACAAATATCCACCAATCAACAACTCACGCTCCTCCTTCAACCAACGCCGTGACGACCACCACCAGTAGGCCCGCGACAACAGCCACCCAGTCTGTCGTTCCCTCCTGTGACGAGCTGATTGGTCTGGACTGCCCCTTCCTCATCAACATCTGCCCCTTGGTCAACTGCCCCGCCATGTGCGATAGCTGTTGTAGGTATCCGCTTGTCTACACTCCTTTGTTTCTTGACGCGTCACTGCTCAATTCCTGAAACTGAGCCTCGGTCTTCTCCACAGTATTATGTCAGTCACAAAGGCGTGTGCCTTTTACACGTCTGCATGCGCGCGCGCGCGCGCGCGCGCGTGCGTGTGTGTGTGTGTGTGTGTGTGTGTGTGTGTGTGTGTGTGTGTGTGTGTGTGTGTGTGTGTGAGAGAGAGAGAGAGAGAGAGAGAGAGAGAGAGAGAGAGAGAGAGAGATGATGATGATGATGATGATGATGATGTCGTCCCCTTTTTGTGGTGCTGCGGTGTGTGTGTGTGTGTGTGTGTGTGTGTGTGTGTGTGTGTGTGTGTGTGTGTGTGTGTGTGTGTGTGTGTGTGTGTGTGGTGTGTGTGGTGGTGTGTGTGTGAGAGAGAGAGAGAGAGAGAGAGGGGGAGAGAGAGAGGGGGGAAAGAGAGGGGGGGGAAGAGAGAGAGATTGGACTTGATGACCATGCCGACTGGAGGACACAGTGGCAGACAGCAAATATGTGGTTCCTGTTGCTCCGTCAAACATATGCTTTAGGGGTATTCCGATTTGCTGTGTGTGTATGTAATCGTGTCCTTGGTTGTATGTGTGTGAGAGTGACTGTATTAGGGTCGTACAGAGAGCGAGGAAACACCCCTGTGACGCGGCTGACACGCATGTCTCACTTAGTGTTAGTGCAAAATGACCAAGGACAAGGGTTGGGTGTATTTTCTGTTATCTCTTCGTGGGTTAATTGTAAGTCTGAAAATCTTACTATTAGGTAAAGTTTCAGTACTTTGTTAGTCTGTATAAGCATAAAGTAGCAGTTTGCTGGACCGAATTATTGTTTCTGATTTCAAATACTCTGGCAGCAACCACAATACCACAAGTAACAACAACAACACCACTTACAACAACAGCACCACCTGCAACGACACCATCAACGACACCTGCCACGACACCACCAACGACATCATCAACGACACCATCACCTGCACCTACAACGACACCACCACCTGCAACAACACCACCACCTACACCGACATCAGTGAGGACAACGGCGAGCACGGACACAGAGTGTCGGGACACGCTGCCAGCAGGCATCAGCTGCACGGACCTGCTTGTGACGGATCTCTGCAACTCACAGTACCGTGACCAATGTCGGAAACACTGCGGACTGTGTCGTAAGTGACGCTCTTGATTCTTGTACTGCTATTTAGTATTATGTATGCTTCGTTATCCCTGTATGTCGTATTATGTATGCTTCGTTATTCCTGTATTTCGTATTATGTATGATTCGTTGTCCCTGTATTTCGTATATTCGTCCCGGTATTTAGTATGTATGATTCGTTGTCCCGGTATTTTGTATTATGTATGCTTCGTTGTACTGCTATTTAGTATTATGTATGCTTCGTTGTCCCAGTATTTCATATTATGTATGCTTCGTTGTCCCGGTATTTCGTATTATGTATGATTCGTTGTCCCGGTATTTCGTATTATATGTGATTCGTTGTCCCGGTATTTCGTACTATATATGATTCGTTGTCAGTCTTTCCCATGATTTCCAATACTACTCCAGCTGAAACCGCAATACCAACAACCACTAGAAAAACACCACCATCTGAAACGACACCAACGACATCACCACCTGCAACGACATCTACGACACCACTGCCTGTGACGACACCAACGACACCACCACCTGTGACGACACCACCACCTGCAGCAACACCACCACCTACACCGACATCAGTGAGGACAACGGCGAGCATGGACACAGAGTGTCGGGACACTCTGCCAGCAGGCATGAGCTGCACTGACCTTCTTGTGGCCGATCTCTGCAACTCACAGTTCCGTGACCAGTGTCGGAAACACTGCGGACTGTGTCGTAAGTGACGCTCTTTATTCTTGTAGTAGAGATTCAGGTGATGGTGGAGACAGTGATGCTGCTGCTGTCGTCGTTACTGTTGTTGTAGTAGTGGATGATGGTATTGATAATGATGCTAATTATGTCTCCAGCTTCCGTTAGCGGTCTGCTTTGAGCAAAGACACCGGAAGCATGTGGACAGTGAATGTTGCCATTGGGTCAGACTGCAGAGTAGCCACCACACAAGCCTCGCTCCCTGCTGGTCAGTTGGAAAGGAGAATTCACAACAACAAAAAACCACCAAAAGTTGCTATGTTATGGTTATGTCCAGTTTTGACCTATTCCGGCCAGGTCCCGGTCCACCAGAACACATAACTGGACATTGAAGACTTTCAGCGGAAACAGCTTTCATCAAAGAAGCGAACAGACTACACAGACTACACAGTGTATTCTCCACGAAATCAACAAACGAGAAGCAACGACTCCTAACAATGGCCGAAAATGTGCACACAGCTTAAAAGCATTCGTTCTTCACCTCTTGTGTGTCTTAATATTTCTTCTGAATGTTGGTATAGCTTGAATGTTGTTGTTTTTCGTATCTTTGTCGTTTCGTCTGCGTGGCCATGCTGTTTTTTGCGTATCTTTGTCGTTTCGTCTACGTAGCCATGCTACTCATTTCACTATTTTCAAGAGGATTAGGGGAAATGAAGTTGAATGAACATGAACGCTTTGCCAGACACACCGACACGTCCATGGTGTGCCAGACACCTTGGTCACCGATAAATCCATGGTGTGCCAGACACCTTGGTCACCGATAAATCCATGGTCTGCCAGACACCTTGGTCACCGATAAATCCATGTTGTGCCAGACACCTTGGTCACCGACGCGTCCATGGTCTGCTAGACACCTTTTTCACCAGTAACCGGCCCAGCATTGGCCACCACCCACTTGCAGCACCTTGTTCAATTCTGCGGTATTGGCCAGCCTGTACCGTCCACGGCATCACCCAGTGGGCTGTCTAAAGGCCTGGCACAGAGAACGATGCAAACAGTCGACGAGTCCACGAAAAGGTCCATTGACAGCATCTGTGGCTCTGCCTCTGCCAGTGCACTCACCGGTGGCTGTTATTTACGCGTTTGCTAATTCTTAAGACGAGCTAGGTGTCCGCTGATTCGTCCAGTGAAATGCCGCATGGTACTGCTTCCGGTGTTTCGATGCGGCCATTTTAAAATGTGTGTGAAGGGGGAAGGGGGGGGGGGGGCGGGAGGCGGAGGGCAGCCAAAGGAAACGTGCCTGTGCAAGTGATCGGTGGTAATTGCTTTGTATCTGCCACCGGCAGCTCACGCCAGCATCAAAAGCCGCGGTGTTTAATCTTTCAGCAGCTTCTGGTTCCACAGTGGCGACGACCCGTAGCAGTGCAGCCACCACCGCCACCACCACCAGGCCGTCGGCTCCGGTTCTGACGTCCTCAACCGCACCATCGTCTGCGCCACAGTCAAGCGCTACCGGACATCCTGCGTCCGCTGCTGCCTCAACCCCACCGGCGGCGACATCGTCCGGCCTGCAGTCGGTGACCTCAAGCAGCACGCTGGCCGTGACCAGCAGCACGGCGCAGCCCTTCACGGGCGTGTGCAGGGACACGATACAGGGCGGCGTGAGGTGTGCCCACATAGAGAACGTCTGCAGCTCTCCGCTGCTCGTCGACTGCGCCCTGTACTGCGGGCTTTGCAGTAAGTGTTCGTTTCTCGGACTTTGTAGGCTTACACACTGTTCTCGCAAGTGTACGCTACAACCTTCAGGCCTGCATTTTCTCTGTGTGTGTGTGTGTGTGTGTGTGTGTGTGTGTGTGTGTGTGTGTGTGTGTGTGTGTGTGTGTGTGTGTGTGTGTGTGTGTGTGTGCGTGCGTGCGTACGTGCGTGTGTGCGTGTGCGTGCATGTGTGAGCATGTGTGTGTGCATGCGTGTGTGTGTGCGTGCGTGCGTGCGTGTGTTGTGCATGCGTACGTGCGTGCATGTGTATATGTGTGTGCATGTGTGTACGTGTGTGTGTGTGTGTGTGTGTGTGTGTGTGTGTGTGTGTGTGTGTGTGTGTGTGTGTGCGTGCGTGCGTGTGTATGTTTGTGTGTGGTGTGTGTGTGTATGTGTGTGTTTGTGTGTGTGTGTGCGTGCGTGCATATGTGTGTGTATGTGTGTGCGTGCGTGCGTGTGTGTGTGTGTGTGTGTGTGTGTGTGTGTGTGTGTGTGTGTGTGTGTGTGTGTGTGTGTGTGTGTGTGTGTGTGTGTGTGTGTGTGTGCATTCGCGCGCGCGCGCTATCTGACCCACTAACGCTGGCTAAAACGTGATTTGAAAAAGCTCACTCCTCTGTATCATTACGGCAAGGGAAGAATGAAGTTGCTAGACACGTTTTCAGTACATAAACATGCTTAACTTAACCACAGTGTTCGCAATGAATCCTTCTGACTGCACGGCCATAGCGGGCTTTTGTCCTGGCCCTCAACGTCGTGTGTGTGTCCGGTTCACGAAACAGAATTATGGTGGCCAGTACGGTAACAGTTGTATCTCCGAATGTGTTCGTGCAGTATATAGGTGGATGTATGCTTCATTGCTTTTGTGATTGAAAAAGATCTACACAATGGAAACATCCAGCTTTTCACTGCGGTTGACGGTAACCGGTCCCTTCTGCTCACCTTCTCTCCTGTCTACAGCCCCAACAACACTGGACCTGACCACCGCCAGTATGCTGACGTCAGCACACTCAACGGTTGTGCCCGTCACGTCAGCGACAGCTGCAGAGGCAGCCTCTAGTACACCGCAATCACCAACCACACCGGAACCAACAACACCGGAACCAACAACACCACAGCCAACAACAACCACAAGACAATCAACAACTACTACGCCGAAACCA
>JABMCL010003793.1:450000-452500 GCA_018857735.1 Alviniconcha marisindica
CACACACACACACACACACACACACACACACACACACACACACCACCACCATCACCACCATCACCACCACCACCACCACCACCACCACCACACAGAGTTAATAGAATAGCCTGAGGAGGTGAGATTTCAAAAAATATTTAAAGGGTGTTTAATGATCCAGTTTTGCAAGGGAGACTGTTCCAAACAGACGGTGCAGCATAAGGAAAAGATCTCTGACCAAGCGAGTGCGTGTACACAGAGGGAAGGCAATGAATGGGAAGTATCAGAAGAAGAGCGTAGCTGGCGGGTTGGTATGTAAACTTTCAGGAATTCAGTCAAGTAGACAGGAGCGGTAGAGTTGAGGCAGTTGCAGCACAGAGAAGCGAGTTTGTACTGTATTCGTGATTCATTGGGCAACCAATGGAGAGAAGCAAGATGAGGAGAGATATGGTCAGTTTTGGGAATTCTCAGGACAAGGCAAGCAGCGTTGTTTTGAATTTTTTGTAGTTTGTATAAGAGACACTGAGGACAGCCAGACAGGAGAGAATTGCAGTAGTCAAGGCGTGAAAAAACAAAGGCAGAAACAATAGTTTTTGTGGCATCTGTGGACAGAAGATGATGCATGGAACTAATGTGCAGGTGTTCAAAATTGGCTGAGCTCACCAGATAGGAGATAGGAGTTTTCATGGTCAAGTGACAGCCAAGTGTAACACCAAGGTTTTTGACCGAGTCAGACATGGGAACAGATGCACTACTTACAGTCATATAAGGGTGAAATAATCAAAACTAAGAGTAGACACCTTGGTTCTTATTTCAAGGTCGTTTTATTGCACAGTGCGTGAAACAGTCACACCAAGACTATGTCCAGCAGATCACTGCTATACGTGGTACGAATTTTGAATGTTTTCTTTCGAGCTCGAGGCTGTTGCGGACGAGGTCACAATGATGTCACAGTTGGATTTTCTGCCATGACGTCACAGTGGGAGTTTCTGCCGTGATGTCATAACTGCAGTTTTGTCATGACGTAACAATAAGAGTCTCACATGATGTTGCAATAGGAGTTCCTGCCATGACGTCGCAATGGTAGTTTCTGCCATGACGTCATAATGGCAATTTTGTCATGACGTCACAATGGAAGTTTCTGCCACGATACTAATTCGCGTTCTGCTTTGTTACACAGCTGACGCTGCTACCGGTAGGGCTGTGCGGGACACAGGGCTACACTCACAACCATCAGCCCCACATCGCCACGAGGCAGCAGGCAGCCGCAGGTCAGCAGCCAGCGCTGCTCTGCCTCCCAACCGAGTGGCGGCAGCAAAGTCTCTCGTCCCCGCGTGTGAGGAGCTGCTTGGTCTGGACTGTGACTTTCTCGCCATCGTCTGCCCTTTGGTCGACTGCCCGACCTTTTGCAGCAATTGCTGTACGTGCAGGCCCTTTGTTTCTTAATTACCGCGGCTGAAATTTGTTTCTGGATTTTAAAACTGTCGCCCTCCTCCACGGTGTTACGGTATTATTTCACTGGGGGAAACAACGTGATAAATGCTAGAGAGAGAGGGAGAGAGAGAGAGAAAGTGGGGGAGGGAGGGAGGGAGAGAGAGAGAGAGAGAGAGAGAGAGAGAGAGAGAGAGAGAGAGAGAGAGAGAGAGAGAGAGAGAGAGACTTAACGCCCAGTCAACCACGAAGATGATATTATGGCGGAAAAAAGAAAGAAAGAAAAAAAGAAAGAAAAAAAAAGTCTTCTAAGCACAAAAAGAGTTTGATTCACCGTGTATGTCCAAAGTCTCTTTACCTTTTGAGGAAGATGGGGGGTAATGTCACGGTGAGTGTGGTGACACTCACTGCTGCATTGTCTCACGCTACATCCAATGGCTAGTGGTGAGACTGCATGTTACGGCTAATGGTAAATCTTATGGCTTATTTTTTTTACTTGTTCTTTTTATTCACTATACCGAATATAACACAATTATAGAACATGTCAGTACATTGCTCCAACAATGGATAGCAGACATATATAAATTGACATGTACAGGTTATGCATAGATAATATACAAAAAGGTACAGACATATATAGACAGCCATACAGGTGGCTCTTGTGTCTTAATTGTGGTAGTGGCACAGTGACAGTGAATATACACAAGTGTCATTGTGAGTGATGACAATGCTTCCCCCAAACATCAGTAATTGGGTTTGCTTGACTGAACGTCCAGTTCATGATTTTAGCGATTCCCACAACGACACCACAATCTGTGACGACATCACCTGCAACACAGCCACGACCCGCGACTTCATCTGTGTGGACAACGACGAGCACGGACACAGAGTGTCGGGACACGCTGCCAGAAGGCATCAGCTGCACGGACCTGCTTGTGGCCGATGTCTGCAACTCACAGTTCCGTGACCAGTGTCGGAAACACTGCGGACTGTGTCGTAAGTGGTGTTGTTCACGGTTGTGGAGTTGGTGATCGAGACAGAGAATACGCGGTGAGACAGAACGTCAATATTGAGTGGGAGGCGGGTGAAG
>JABMCL010003793.1:462500-472500 GCA_018857735.1 Alviniconcha marisindica
AACGCGCTATAATAAGCTATTCACTCATGCTGAATCACATGCGAGCGCAGTGAGTCTGCTCGAGAGCGGAGAATAGCGCTATGTTAAAGCGATCAACGACAACAACAACTTTGTATGCTCAGCCGCTGTCCACTGTTGTCGATACCCACTGTTGTGGTTATCACAAATACACTGATGACGCAGAACTGTCCAAAAGTATTCTTCCCATGCAGCTGCCTACTGCCCAAACTGGCATTAAGTTGACTGAGACCTGCAGTGAGCCGGTTTGGCCTAGCGGTAAGGCGTTAGGCTGGTAAGCGGAAGGACCTCGGTTCGATACCGCTTCGGCTCTCCTTCCTCTTCAAAAAGGTTGTGGTTTGTGGACACTGTCTTGTGACTTTGTCCATCACTTCCTACCGAAACAATAAAATGGCTCTCATCGCTGCCCATCTTAATGCAGGAATCATTCCGGTGGTGACAGTGTAGCAGTAGGTATATAATCGCCCTCTTCCTCCACCTCCATACACCCTTCCCCCCCTTACCCCCCTTCTCCCCGTTCCTAATAAGCCTTATGGTTTCTGTGGACGTTAAGCACCATTTTGACTGTGACCTGCATTGGTGAATTGTTCTCCTGGGTGAACTGCAATAAGCTCAAGCTCAACACTGATAAGACCGAGATCATGCCTGTAGACCGAGATCATGCCGTCCACAGAAACCATAAGGCTTATTAGGAACGGGGAGAAGGGGGGTAAGGGGGGAAGGGTGTATGGAGGTGGAGGAAGAGGGCGATTATATACCTACTGCTACACTGTCACCACCAGTGAGTTCTGCCAACCAAGGACAATAAAGTACTAAAAAAAAAAATGATAGTTATAAAAAAAAAATATTATTACAGCAAAACCGACAACGGAGACAGCAACATCAGAACCAACAACTACTACACCAAAACCAACAACAGCAGAACCGACAACACCTAGTACACCAGATCCACCGACAACAGAAGCAAGTACGACAACAGGAGGCACGTGTCAAGACATGCTGGTGTGCTCGGACCGTCAGTGTGAGAACACCCTACTGGCCAACTACTGCCCCAAGTTCTGTGGGCTTTGCTGTAAGTCACAGGGCTCGGCTGTAAGTCACAGGGCTCGGCTGTAAGTCACAGGGCTGTGCTGTAAGTCACAGGGCTCGGCTGTAAGTCACAGGGCTGTGCTGTAAGTCACAGGGTTCTGTTGTAAGTCACAGGGCTCTGTTGTAAGCCACGGGGCTCTGCAGCTGCTGTAAGTCACAGGGCTCTGCTGTAAATCACAGGACTCTGCTATAAGTCACAGGGCTTTGCTGTAAGTCACAAGGCTTTTTGCAAGTCACAGGGCTCTGCTGTAACTCACAAGACTTTGTTGTCAGGCACAGAGCTCTGCTCTGGCTCTGTTGTAAGTCACAGGGCTCTGCTGTAAGTAAAGTCATAGAGCTCTGCTGTAAGTCGCAGGGCTCCGCTGTAAGTAAGTCACAGGGCTCTCATGTAAGTCACAGGGCTCTGCTGTAAGTATGTCACAATGCTCTGCTGTAAGTCACAGGGCTCTTCTGTAAGTCACAGGGCTCTGTTGTAGGTCACGGACGGAGCTCTGTCTTACCGGTCATGTTGGTATTTTACTACACCTCTTTCTCTCACAACGATGGATCACCCCGGGAAGAAGAATGGCCACAGGTCGGCTGGTTCAGGCATCAGTGGCAGTGGTTGTCACCGTTCAGCCTGTTGCCGATCGTCAGTGGCAGTGGTTGTTACCGTTCAGCCTGTTGCCGATCGTCAGTGGTTGTCACCGTTCAGCTTGTTGCCGATCGTCAGTGGCAGTGGTTGTTACCGTTCAGCCTATTGCCGATCGTCAGTGGTTGTCACCGTTCAGCTTGTTGCCGATCGTCAGTGGCAGTGGTTGTTACCGTTCAGCCTATTGCCGATCGTCAGTGGTTGTCACCGTTCAGCATGTTGCCGATCGTCAGTGAGAGTGGTTGTCACCGTTCAGTCTGTTGCCGATCGTCAGTGGCAGTGGTTGTCACCGTTCAGCCTGTTGCCGGTCGTCAGTGGCAGTGGTTGTCACCGTTCAGCCTGTTGCCGATCGTCAGTGGCAGTGGTTGTCACCGTTCAGCCTGTTGCCGATCGTCAGTGGCAGTGGTTGTCACCGTTCAGCCTGTTGCCGATCGTCAGTGGCAGTGGTTGTCACCGTTCAGCCTGTTGCCGATCGTCAGTGGCAGTGGTTGTCACCGTTCAGCCTGTTGCCGATCGTCAGTGGCAGTGGTTGTCACCGTTCAGCCTGTTTCCGATCGTCAGTGGCAGTGGTTGTCACCGTTCAGCCTGTTGCCGATCGTCAGTGGCAGTGGTTGTCACCGTTCAGCCTGTTGCCGGTCGTCAGTGGCAGTGGTTGTCACCGTTCAGCATGTTGCCTATTTCCCACGGAGTATTTGTGTTTTGATCGTTTTTGTAATTCTGTCTTGGGTATAGTTTTAGGTACAACACCAGAAGAGTCTGAATGTGTTATGATTTATGGCAGTGTTTGTTTGGCCTGGGTGACAGTGGGTTTGAAAGGACGTTAAAATATAGCTCTCTTGTCTGGCTGGCTGTTTACCTGCCTGCCTGCATGCCTGCCTGCCTCTCTCTCTCTCTCTCTCTCTCTCTCTCTCTCTCTCTCTCTCTCTCTCTCTCTCTCTCTCTCTCTCTCTCTCTCTCTCTCTCTCTCTCTCTCTCTCTCTCTCTCTCATCAACAGCTCCTACAATAGCAGGTGTCAGTGTGTAGTGTTGTCAACAGCACCAACGACGCTTGATCCCACCACCGCGGATGTGCTGACGTCACCACGGACAACTCTTGTACCCGTGCAGACCACGGTTGCACCTACTGCTGCAGACCCAGCAACTCGTTCAGCAAAACCAACATCTGAGCCAGCAACATCAGAACCAACAACTACACCGAAACCAACAGCAACAGCACCGACAACATCTAGTACACCAGAACCAACGACTATTCCAAAACTTGCAACAACAGCACCGACAACACCAGAACCAACGACTACTCGAAAACTTACAACAACAGCACCGACAACACCTACTACACCAGAACCAACGACTGCTCCAAAACTAACAACAGCACTGACAACACCTCGTACATCAGAACCACCGACCACTCCAAAATTTACAACAGCACCGACAACACCTAGTACACCAGAACCAACGACTACTCCAAAACGTACAACACCAAGTACACCAGAACCAACGACTACTCCAAAACTAACAACAGCACCGACAACACCTAGTACACCAGAACCAACGACTACTCCGGAACTTACAACAGCACCGACAACACCTAGTACACCAGAACCAACGACTACTCCAGAACTTACAACAGCACCGACAACATCTAGTACACCAGAACCAACGAATACTCCAAAACTTACAACAGCACCGACAACACCTAGTACACCAGAACCAACGACTACTCCAAAACTTACAACAGCACCGACAACACCTAGTACACCAGAACCAACGACAACACCTAGTACACCAGAACCAACGACTACTCCAAAACTTACAACAGCACCGACAACACCTAGTACACCAGAACCAACGACTACTCCAAAACTTACAACAACAGCACCGACAACACCAAGTACACCAGAACCAACAAGAGAAGCAAGCACTTGTCAAGACATGCTGGTGTGCTCAACCGCTCAGTGTGAGAACACCTTACTGGCCAACTCTTGCCCCAAGTTCTGTGGGCTCTGCTGTAAGTAAGGGGCTTTTCTGTAGTTCACAGGGCTCTGTTGTAAGTCACATCTCTCTGTTGTAAGTGACAGGGCTCTGCTGTAAGTCACAGGGCTCTGCTGTAAGTCACAGGGCTCTGTTGTAAGTCACAGCACTCTGTTGAAAGTCACAGCACTCTGTTGAAAGTCACAGGGCTCTGTTGTAAGTCATACGACAAAGCTGTAAGTCACAGGACAATGCTGCAAGTCGCAGGGCTTTGCTGTAAGTCAGATGGCTTTGCTGTAGGTCACAGGGTTCTGCTGTAAGTCACAGGGCCTTTGCTGGAAGTCACAGAGTTCTGCTGCGCTCTGCTGTAAGTCACGGAGCTTTGCTGGAAGTGACAGGAATTCTGAAACAAGGATGATTCCTGGCGTTCTAAAACAAAATCCAAAGCGACAGAACAACACTTAACAGTTAAACGGTGAAAAGTGAATCATAATGAAAGTTACTTATCTGCTTGTGGCTGTGGTGTCTTTGTGTCCGGTGTACAAAAGAATATGAAAGAACATTTCATACACCGGACACAGGCATCACAGCCACAAGCAGGTAAGGATAGCCTACAATTCATTTTGCACAGTTTAACTGTTGTCAAGTGTTGTTCTGTCGCATTAAAAAGGGGCTTACCCCGAAAATTCGCACAATGTGTGGTGTCATTTTAAATCAGCGTTCTGTTTAACCTTTCGTGTGTTTGGAGTAGTGACAGGGCACTGTGTAAAGTCAGGGAGATCCGTCGTACCACTCATACTGTATTACTGTTCCTTCTCTCACAGTCACGGTTGACTGGTTGGTCCCGACTGGACGCGGTTTAGTGGCCTTGGTTTTCCCCTTAACCGTTCGGGCCTGTTGTGGGATTTCTCAGGCTGTATAAATGTGTTTTGACCACTTGTAGATATCGGACTTGGGTATAGCTCTAGACATACCAGGGGAGTTAAGTGTGTTTTGATCTGTGACAGTGTCAGTGTGTCCTCAGGTGGTGCAGTGTGGCTGACAGAACGTTAAAATCGCCTCTGTGCCTGCCTGCCTGCCTGCCTGCCTGTCTGTCTGCCTGTCTCTGTCTCTCTCTCTTTAGTTTCCCTGATGGGCGAGGGCTGGATGTAAAAAGACCTCGTCTTCTCCACTACCCTCGTAAAATAAAGTTTATTCATTCATTCATTCATTCTCTCTCTCTCTCTCTCTCTCTCTCTCTCTCTCTCTCTCTCTCTCTCTCTCTCTCTCTCTCAGCTCCTACAGCGGCCGACGTCAGCGCCTGTTGACAGCAGTCACTGAGGTTTTGTTTCTCTGTCAACAGCGCCGCTAACGACGCTTGAGCTGACCACCATTACCACCACAGAGCCAGCAACCGCTACACCTACACCGACGGCACCAGCACCAACACCAAGCACACCAACACCAACGACTAGCACAGCAGAACCAACAACTGCTACAGAAGAAGCAACAACGACAGAGCCAACTACCACAACAGGAAGCACGTGTCAAGACATGCTGGTGTGCTCGGACCGTCAGTGTGAGAACGCCTTACTGGCCAACTACTGCCCCAAGTTCTGTGGGCTCTGCTGTAAGTCACAGGGCTCTGTTGTAAGTCACAGGGCTCTGCTGTAAGTCACAGAGCTCTGCTGTAAGTCACTGACAGGGCTCAGCTGTAAGTTACAACGTTGTGCTGTAAGTCACAGGGCTCTGCTGTAAGTCACAACGTTATGCTGTAAGTCACAACGTTATGCTGTAAGTCACAGGGCTCTGCTGTAAGTCACAACGTTATGCTGTAAGTCACAGGGTTCTGCTGTAAGTCACAACGTTATGCTGTAAGTCACAGGGCTCTACTGTAAGTCACAACGTTATGCTGTAAGTCATAGGGCTCTGCTGTAAGTCACAACGTTATGCTGTAAGTCATAGGGCTCTGCTGTAGGTCACAACATTATGCTGTAAGTCACAGGGCTCTACTGTAAGTCACAACGTTATGCTGTAAGTCATAGGGCTCTGCTGTAGTCACAACTTATGCTGTAAGTCAGGGCTCTCTGTAGTCACAACATTATGCTGTAAGTCACAGGGCTCTACTGTAGTCACAACATTATGCTGTATGACACAGGGCTCTGCTGTAGGTCACAACATTATGCTGTATGACACAGGGCTCTGCTGTAGGTCACAACATTATGCTGTATGACACAGGGCTCTGCTGTAGGTCACAACATTATGCTGTAAGTCACAGGGCTCTGCTGTAAGACACAGCACTATGCTGTAAATCACAGGGCTGTGCTTATAAGTCACAACGTTATTCTGTAAGTCACAGGGTTCTGCTGTAAGTCACAACGTTATGCTGTAAGTCACACGGTTCTGTTGTGAGTCACGGTGTTCTGTATGTCAAAGGGCTCTGTTGTCAGTTAATGTGGGCTGTTCCAGTCATAATAATAATAATGAATGCTTAGAGCGCCTAACCCGCAGAGGCCCTAAGCGCTTACACGTTCTTTACAAATACATATTTCAAAATTCAACGCATACCACATGAATGCACACACACATGCACGCACACACACACACACACACACACACACACACACACACACACACACACACACACAGACTGGCACATGCACGCACATGCACACACGTACACAACCACACACACACACACACACACACACACACACACACACACACACACACACACACACACACACACACACACACACCAGTCGCATATCAGGGCAATCAGGCTGAAGAAAAGGTTTTTAAAAAGACAAAAGTTTTCAAGGAAGATTTAAAAGAGCTGACAGAGGTAGAACGGCGGACAGAAGCAGGGAGTTGGTTCCAGCTAACTGGAGCCTGCTAAGAGAAAGAGCGCTGACCACAGGACTTTGTCATGACGCTCTTTTGTAAGTCTCTGTGATCTGTGGAAGTCAAAACCTCTGCTGTAAGTCACAGAGTTCTGCTGTGAGTGAGACAGAATTATGCCATAGCGTAAGTCACAGAATTATGCCATACAGGAGTCACAGAACTATGCTGTAAGTCACAGAATTATACCATAAGGGAATGACAGAACTATGCTGTAAGTCATAGAATTCTGCTATAAGGGAGTCACAGAACTACGCTGTAAGTCACAGAATTATACCATAAGGGAGTCACAAAAATATGCTGTAAGTCATAGAATTCTGCTATAAGGGAGTCACAGAACTACGCTGTAAGTCACAGAATTATACATTAAGGAAGTCACAGAACTATGCTGTAAATCATAGAGTTCTGCTATAAGGGAGTCACAGAACTACGCTGTAAGTCACAGAATTCTGCTATAAGGGAGTCACAGAACTACGCTGTGAGTCACAGAATTATACCATAAGGGAGTCATAAGGCAGTCACAGAATTATCCTACAAGACACAGAATTCTGCTATAAGGGAGTCACAGAACTATGCTGTTGCTGTAAGTCACAGAATTATACCATAAGGGAGTCACAGACCTATCCTACAGGACACAGAATTATGCTATATAAGGGAGTCACAGAACTATGCTGTAAGTCACAGAACTCTACAGTCAGTAACTCGCAGGGCTCTGCCGTAAGTTGCAGTCGTAGGTCACATCACTTTGCTGTCAAGGAGTCCTGTCCTTTGTTGTGTCGCAGTCCTCTGCTGGCCATCACACCACTTTGTCATAAACAGGGTAGGCTAGGCTTGAACCCAGAACTGCACTGTGACTGCATTGTTTCCACTGAGCCACTCCCCACCCTCTCTGTCAGTCACACAAAACAGCACAGACAGAAACAGTAATGCACAGTCAATGTTCTTGTTTTTATCGCCCCCTACACCACCACCACCCCAATTCTGCATGCACATGTGTGCCTGTGTGTTTGTGTGTGTGCATGCATGTGTGCATACGTGCATGTGCATGCATGCATGTGTGTGTGTGTGTGGTGTGGTGTGGTGTCGTGGTCTGTGGTGTGTGTGTATGCATATGCATGCAAGCACACACGTGTGTGTGTGTGTGTGTGTGTGTGTGTGTGTGTGTGTGTGTGTGTGTGTGTGTGTGCTCATGCATGCATGTATGTTTGTGTGCGTTATGCTCGATACAATGGCTGTTTGCTGAAAGCAAGAGTAAGACAGTGTGCATTAACTGGCTTGTCCTCTTACTTCTTTTCACAGAACGTCTCAAGCCTGAGGCCTTGGGAGCCCTATCCACTTCACTGACTTCATCAGACTTTGGGACAGTGATCGTTACCAAGGTGCTAAATGATCCAACGGAGAAAAGATGACTCACAATGAACAAGAACAAATGCTACGACAACTATAATTTGAAACGTAAAATACAAAGTTGTCTTCAGACTCTCTCCCAAACCAGTGTGTGGGCTCTCATCTTATTTATTTTTTTAAACTTTAAATGGAAGTGATTAATGTGCAGTTAACCTTGTGGGTCATGTTGGAGTTATAGCATTCCGGAGAAAGTAATTAGCTCTCGACGTCTAATCAACTTTGTGGGATGTGTCAGGTCAACAGCTTTCAGAAGAGAAAAAACAATGCAAACCACATCGTTAAATACTTTCTATCATTTGACCATCTGCCGGTAACAAGTGAAAAACTAACTTATTTTACAATAAAACAACAACAAAATAAAAACTGTCTGGGTACTGCTTGAATCATGTCAAGACTGTGTGTGATTAGTAGTGTTATGTAAGAAGGCAAATACAGTTTCAGATTTCTTACATCTTTGAAAATTTGAAAAATAGGGTCAAGGCTACTGATGTATTACCATTTTGAGGATTACTGATGTGTTATTACCATTTCAGGGTTACTGGTGTGGTATTACCATTTCAGGGTTACTGTTGTGGTATTACCACTTCAAATTAAAGAAAGTTTATTGTCACCCTCACTTAAGATAGCAGCTAACACTGAGGTTTCTACTGAGGCAGGAAATGCATCATTCATCACGTCCCTTGGCATCAAAGACACGTATAGGTATATTTTATTTGCACAAGTGACCTTTACACAACCTTTAAGCTCATGTCTTGGTTGACTTTGTGAGCTTCTGTTTAATCTGTACTGACCAGAAGGCTGACATGATCAGCACTGACTGACCACTTCCCTGACAATCCAGCTGTGTCCTGTATCTCTACAGGTGTAGTACCTCTACAGCTGTTGTACCTCTACAGGTGTAGTACCTCTACAGGTATACTGCCTCTACAGGTGTTGTACCTCTACATGTGTAGTGCCTCTACAGGTGTTGTACCTCTACATGTGTAGTGCCTCTACAGGTGTAGCGCCTCTACAGCTGTTGTGCCTCTACAGGTGTAGTACCCCTACAGGTGTAGTACCTCTACACCTGTTGTACCTCTACAGGTGTTGTGCCTCTACAGCTGTTGTACCTCTACGGGTTTTCGTACCTCTACAGGTGTACTGCCTCTACAGGTGTAGTACCTCTACAGGTGTATTGCCTCTACAGGTGTAATACCTCTACAGGTGTACTGTCTCTAGAGGTGTAGTACCTCTACAGGTGTACTGCCTCTACATGTGTAGTACATCTACAGGTGTAGTACCTCTACGGGTGTAGTACCTTTGAAGGTACAACCGGCTGGTAGTGTAAATCACACTTCACAGAAGCTGAAGTGGGCTATTAAGCCACCCAACTAAGTCCCTACAGTATATACTCCTTCCCTTCAGCATAATGATTGCCAGGCTTCAGTGTACATAATCACATACAAGTGTATTAACTAGCGTACCCCTTTGAAACTCACATTTATTCATCAGCAGACAGGCCATCATATTTCATAAGCTGAACTAACGTAACCACAAGTTTTGTAAATAGTTTCCATTGGTTTTCCATGAAAAAGAGTCAGTGTCCTGTTTGAGGAAAGAAATGTGCACCTTAGCCATGGTTTCTTTAGGTGGTTTGTTTGTTGTTGTTGTTGTTGTTGTTGCTGTTGTGTTGTTGTTGCTGTTTGTTTTTGTTGTTGTTGTTGTTTTTTGGGAGGGTTCCTTTCTTTTGTCTTTCTTGGTGTATATGTTTATTGACAAATACTCCACCACCACCCCAAAAATCATGATCATTGATGTGAAAATTCTCTTACAAATGGTAAAGAAGTAACTCTAAAAACCCAAGGTTTTGATACAGATGGTTTTACTGCTAATCATCATTTTCTGATTATACCCTAAATTCCAGTTGATACACCAAGAGGTACTTCCTGATTTAGTCTGATTTTATGACAAAAACTCACAAAGCTGAAGTTTATAAATTTAATAAACACACCAAGTAACACAGCA
>JABMCL010003793.1:477500-527500 GCA_018857735.1 Alviniconcha marisindica
AAAAACTGGACCTTATTCTCCACTTTTCCACTTAATATAATATTTTGTCAATTAAAATTAAAACAATTAAAAACAGGCCTGATTATTTGCTTTTTTCCCTCCCATTATTCAATTAGATTCAAAAACTGAATATTGGAGTTATTGAAAACAATAACAAAACTGAATACTGTAACCATTTTTTTTTTAAAGGGGGGGGGGGGGGGGGGGGGGGAATTCTGACTCTAAATCCATCTCATCTACATCAATGTGTTTGGAACAAATGATTTTGGACTGCATACCTGACTGTCCAATTAATGAGGAGGTTATATTTCAAAATAATGTTCACCTGTGATCAGCCTGCTATCTGACTCATTTTACCCTCATGCTGTGGTAGGTCGCATGGTTTCTTGGTGACAAGCTGCTGGTAGTTTAAAGATACTGCATGCATGTCTTGCCCTTATAATGCAACCCCATGGGACTTTTGACATTAACCAAACTATCAATTACAAAAAAGTAACAGCTTAGAGTTAGACTGATAAAATGATGTGCCTGTATAACAAGAACCACAACAACAAAACTTTCACAACTGTAACTTTCACAACAATCAAACTGTCACAACTATAACTTTCACAACACTCAAACCGACACAGTTAATTAAGTAAATGCTCAATCAGCACAGATTTCAGTGATGTCATGATCTAGTCAAGCTCTCCTATGATAATGAAAATGGGTCAAGGACACAAGACGAGGAGTGAATGGAGGAAGACTGGCAAAGGTGACCAGCATGCAGAATTTCAAAGATATCCCACAAAGAGCATAATTATAATGTGGTGGATACAGCATCCATTATCTCCCTTGAGAGCTGAACCACAATGTGCATAATCCGCTCTGTATAAGGAACACCTGGCAAACTCCACTTTTAGCCCTGTCAGTTTGTGGGGAGGGGGAGGGGGGGCAGGTGGAGAGGGGTAACAGGTGGGGGGGGGGGGGGGGGGGGGGGAAGGAGGGTCTGAGCAAGGAAACATGCCAAAGTCATAGCCCCTTAAATTCCGTCACTTGCATAGTCTAAGTAACAAAGTTGCCATGCATGGCTTCATTCATTTGGGTCAAAACCCATACATTATATCTGTAGAGAGCGTGATCTGTCTTTTGTTAAGCTCCCTTGTTTTGCTCCAACTAACAACTTATTCTAATGGCCATACCACTTGATGTTGGCTCAGCTACAAGGCAGTGAAAATAGCGTTCATCCCCAAAGCCGTCTTTCTTCAGAACTGAAACACACACATGCATGCAAACACACACACACACACACACATGCATGCACGCAACACACACGCACGCACGCACACTCACACGTGTGCACATGCACGCATGTACACGCACACACACACACGCACACACACACACATGCATGCACGCACACTCACACGTGTGCACATGCACGCATGTACACGCACACGCACACACACAAAACACACACACACACACACACACACACACGCGCATACACACACACACACACATACACACAATCATTTAGGCCATAATTATATCTATAATATTGCCAAAGCGAGCACCACATGCATGTAAAGATTTCCACATCATATGCTCCCTCTTAACCCCTTCACTGCCATGATGTCACTTGAAAACAACCAGTACAAGTGCAAAATTTGAAACCTGTAAGCCTTTTTGTCGCCTTTTCCGCACTGGCATGTGAAAGGATTTTCATCAAAATGCATCAAAACGCATAGCATTGAAAGTAGATGTTATAGGACCGGAAAATATACTGTTTGCAGGCGTGTCCATGCTACTGCCAGGGCAGTGAAGGGGTTAAAGCCATGGATTTTTATTAAAGTTTATATTTTACATGGGTTAGTTCTGTACAGCCACAGCCAAAATAATAGGTGAGAGGCTTTACACAGTTTGACTGCCCCTTGTGGGATGAACAAAGTGTTATTGAATTGAATTTATAAATCCAGATGATGCCATTAAGTTTGATAAACTGGTGGAACAAATAGACCAAAAGAATGACAGTGTGAAAATACAATGGCATGAATTTGGCTCATTTTCCAAGGCACAATAAAGTCTAGCTATAAAAACTGCCACACTTAGAACAAGGTCTGCAGGGCTGAATTATTAGTTTCCTTTCTGCAAAATAACCTACAAAACAACACAAACTGCATATACATATATATATAGTATGTATATATATATATATATATATATAATATATATATATATATGTGTGTGTGTGTTTGTGTGCTTCATATTTGTCCTATTTCAATTTAAAACTTGTCACCTGTCAAACAAAGAATAGGAGCTCACTGTCTTGCTCGTTAGTAGTACTTCCTGTAAACATGGAGGCAAACTCATAAAAAAATCTGTAATAACTATACCACCCCCCAATTTGTGTGTGTGTGTGTGTGTGTGTGTGTGTGTGTGTGTGTGTGTGTGTGTGTGTGTGTGTGTGTGTGTTAAAAATGTGAAAATACAATGGATTTTTCAAACTATATTGTGACCTTAGCCTTAGGTCCAGTCGCTTTCCTTTCTTTCAAATCTTCTCCCTACTTTTAAACTGCTTTAGTTTTGGCTAACACAGTTTTCCCTGTGGGCCCCAGAATAAAGTAGGTCAGTCACCCTGTTCAAAATCACAAGTGATTTAGGCAGAGTGCATACAGAACACAAACAGGTACCAAAACATGTGTTATTGTGCATTGACACTATAATGACTGATACATAGAATGATTGGTTGCTTTTTAACATTGTAACAGTGAATTAGACAAACTTGTGTTTTAGTGGTTTGTGTTTTGAACTGATGTAAAAGAATTTTGAATAAATATATATGTGTGACTCATCCTGAGGTGACCCAGTGTGGATGACCAGATGTAAAAATCCAAGAACTAAATAACTAACTGCATACGTTATATGTAACAACCCTGCATACTCTGAACTCAATGGCATTAAAATTTAAACAGAAATTACAACTTTCAGTTTGATAAATTTTGGTATCACAGTGCAAATGATGTGGAACCTTATGAAAACTATGGTAGGAACCTTAAGGAAAACTAAGTAAAGTAAAACCTATACTTTTTTTTTTTATTAGATCTACTAAATAGCAACAAAACATTCTTTCCTGACAGAACATGGAGACTGGATTCTAGGCTAACATTGTAACAAAAGAAGACTTACCATCTGCATCAATTTGAACTTGTTCCAGCATCTTTTCAAATTCTGCAAGCTCCTTTAAAGAGATAAACATAACATGGGTACAAGAGCTTAGTTAAAGGCTGGGTTGTCCATGCTCACAGCAATGTTTGCAACTTTGTTTTTATGCAACATCCACTGAAATGTCATACAAAATACATTCCGACTTTCAAGTTTCCCTTGTTCTTTGCTAAGTGTTAAGGCTGTAAGAAAAGTAAAGGTTGTTGGGAAGTTTTTGTAACACGGACGGATAACAAAACTTTTAAAAATTGGAAGATCACCGGGCATGGCATGTGATGATCGACACTGATGCTGTTCAGATTGGCACTTTCATTTCGAGGGTGTCATACCCACAGTAAAGCAGTAAACACCCCCCAGCAGCACCCCCACTCCATCCAAACTTTCCTTTTGTTTTCTCTCTCTCGCTGCGGAGACCCTCGAAACTGACAGCAATTGTCAGAATATTGACCGATGGTTATTAACGGAAGGAGAAGAACATGGCGCTTAAAATGTCCCTGGAATTTTTGTCCGCCTCCTTGGATATTACCGCGTTTTTTCTTATCAATTCTTACTTTAATCAGCTTGACTATTTGTTCGCAGTCCTCCTCCTTTGCTGGGCGGATTCTGTAAGCGCTCATGTCCTTGCTGCGTTCGTGCCCACGGCGACCGGAAACCCTCCTTTCGGTTTTGAGAGTTATCGTTCAGCAGAAAATTCGCAAAACTAAAAAAATAATTTTTGGCTTTTAGTCAGTGAATTTAGCAAGTTGTGTTTTTTGTGTGTTTTTGCTTGTTTGTTTGCTTGCTTGCTTTTTTAAATGTTCTTACAGATTGCTCTGTAGTAATACGGTATGACTGTATTGTTTAGTAACCAATCACTAATAGGGTCAGCATTATCTGCAGGGTCGTTGGTTCCCGTGTAAACATTTCCATTGATGGGAAGGAAAAGGTTGTTTTTCCTGTAATTTCCAGCCTGCATTCAAAATGCCAGGTAAGCTTGTGTGCGTTATGCTGTTTCAGTGTGAGATTCATCACTTCTGTTTACTTAATGTGATGAGAGGTCTGTTGTTTAGAGTGTGATGAATGGACTGACCCACATATCCAAACATGAGATCGCCAAAGAAAAAGCCTCTACCAGACACACTCCAAAACCTGTTATAGATCCGCCCTCACTCACTCTGATCCCTATAATACGCTGTCTCGCCAGACACAATACGGACAAAACGCTTTCTTTCCCAGAAGTCGAACAATCTCGGAGTGAAAAAAAGATCAGGACTCCCAAAAGTTTTTTTGTAAAAGAAACGCTGATTTTAATTAGACAATACAAAACATTGAAAATGTGCTGTGCAAGCACCCTTTTCAAGCGACAAACAAACAAATAATATGCTAACAAACAATGAAATATAAGGAATCTGAAAACTTATCATGCATGCATTGGAGTGTGTGTGTGTGTGTGTGTGTGTGTGTGTGTGTGTGTGTGTGTCGCGCGCGCGTGCACGCACACTTAAATTAGTCTCTATGGACATGATTTTGCACTTTACAAATACTTGAATTGTTATTATTTTATTAGAAGTTTGTTGCAGAACTTTGTTGTTGTCCTAGAGTGAAAAATCTCTCATCAGTTCATTTGTCTAGTCCTGCTACATCCCCTTATGTCCTAAGTGTGAACTTATGCTTCACAGAAGTTGGTTACCTACAGAGAAAAAAAAGAAGATTCCACTTGGCAAGAGATGTAAAATTTTACAAAGTTTTGCCTACTCGCAAAGTGACATCAGTGTTGAAAATTAACTAGTTCAGCTTTAGGCTGCCAACAACCAGATATAAATGACATCAGTGTTGAAAATTAACTAGTTCAGCTTTAGGCTGCCAACAACCAGATACAAGTGACATCAGTGTTGAAAATTAACTAGTTCAGCTTTAGGCTACCAACAACCAGGTATAAAGGCTTTGACTCTAAGCGCTCAGTCTGAGTACTATATCATGTGTCATATCAATAGGCTGCAAGCTGCTGCACCTAGCTTCACTGTACTCCAAGATCAAATCTAATGAAGTCACCGCTTAAATGTTCACATGCATCTGTGTGTTTCTTGCAGCTGTAACAGATGGGCGTGGCTACCAAAGTATTCATGATGCAGTGCGTAACAGTGATGTCTTACACCTGGAAGCCATGGTGAAAAATGGAGCCAGTATTAACGAGGTGGAGGACAGAGACAAGTTCACACCTGTTCACACTGCATGCAATATTGGAGCCTTGGAGGTCAGTTTTATACTACTACTACTACTACTACTACTATGACTGCTATTATTACTACTATTACAGTAGGGAAAACTTAATTAAGTTTGACCTTTTTGCTTTTTCCTTTTTTCTTGTCGCTATCAGCGTAGAGACAGGAGTACAGTCCACACAATTTAATGAGGTCAATGTTTAAGAGTAGGCCATATTAAGATGCATAATTTAGTGGGGATCTGGGCATTGCTGGCTCTCTTCCTTAGTGAAATCTTTTACCATGTCGGAGGCAGTAAATGATCAGCACATGTGGGGTTATTCAGCTTTTGAGGTCAGGAACTGTAATTCAGACAGTGGTGCTTTGTTCACCCCCAACACCCCCTCATAATCCACCTCTCCCAGTCTCTGATGCTCGAGCTCATGCTGTTGAAACTTTGGCCACTAGCCCTCTTGGATTTGTTCAGTGACATATATCCAGCCACACCAGCACCCCACAGGTATAAACGATATTTTTTGGTGTGTGGGAGAGTTGCTGTCAGTCAGGTTCCAAAATGTCGAAAGACTTAACCCATACACAACTCTCCTTCCTTGTTGAACTCTGCCAAAAAAATTAACAGCCAGGACTAAGAATATCTTCAGATGGGGATAAGACAGTATTGCTCTAACTCAATTTCTTATCAGACCTGTTGAGACAGAATATTTTTGGATCTTTCAAAACTTAGAATATGTTTCAGCATTTCAGAACTCAGTTAATTTTTCAAACTTCAAGCAGGACTGGGACAGGGTAGGGGTGGGGGAGGGATGTCCACTACTTTCCACATATTTCAAAATAATATCTTTCTCTGTTTTAAAGTGCAGCATTTTTTGCTGGATCTGGTTGGAAGAGGGTAGAGGGGAGGGGTTGGGGGAGGGGTGTGGAGCAGGCACATGTTCTGTGCCCATGTTCCTGTCTATATTTGTACATGAAGCAGTACTTTGCCCTTGTGTGCAGTGTCTTCACTGGTTGCTGTGGCATGGAGCTGATGCCACGGTGATGACACCCAGGGGGTGGACTCCAGCACACATTGCTGCCATCCGGGGGCAAGAGGGCTGTCTGCAAGCCCTGGCCAACAATGGCATCAGCATGGCTGCTAAGGATGCTCGTGGATCCACACCTCTACACTTGGCCTGCGCTCATGGACATTCCTTCTGCGTGCAGAGTTTGCTGCGAAGTGGTGTGGTAAGGGTTGCTGAGTCCATTGAGCACTTGCTACTCTCTCTCTCTGTCTCTGTCTGTCTCTGTCTGTCTGTCTGTCTGTCTGTCTGTCTGTCTGTCTGTCTGTCTGTATTTCTCTCTCTCTCTCTCTCTCTCTCTCTCTCTCTCTCTCTCTCTCTCTCTCTCTCTCTCTCTCAATTTTTATCCTTTTCTGTAACTGTTTGTTTTTAACTCGCAGATTTTTTTAAAAGAAAGAAAGAAGGAAACAATATGAGTATATAATGATCAGTGTTAGGCCAATGTGAAAGACACCATGGAGTGATGATATGATTCATGATGAGCTAGTAAGAAACAAAATTCAAACATCTTACAAAAATGTTCCAGTGATTATGTGCTTTAATTTTTTTAATTTTTTTAGTACAGAGCATCTTTGAGTAATGTTATTAAATATGTTGGAGTGATATGTTGGCATACTTCACCACTGAATGCATTGCACTGAAAGGTAGAGATGTGGTTGTCAGAGTGATGTGCAGTCACTGACCGTGTTGCTGTTGGTGATTGTGCAGGATGTGAATAGCGTGGACAAAAGCAACTGGACAGCAGTCCATGTGGCCTCCTACCATGGCCGCCTGGGCTGTCTGCAGCTCCTTATCAAGTGGGGAGCTCACCATGATGATGTGGACAACAATGGCAACACACCAGGTAAAAACAATGTACTTACGTCAAGAGTCTATCCAAATGGATGGTTTAATATTATTACCTGTCGATGTTGGTCAGCTAGATATAATTCTGATGGAAGAGGTAACTACTGGATGAAAGTATAATTAAGCACAGAAAATAATTTGAGGTTTTGAATGTGTGTGAAAATAGTGGTTGTGATGTGTGTGTGTGTGTGTGCATGCATAAGTCCATGCATGTGCATATGTTTAATGAAACAGATAATCATTAATTGCTTCCATTCCAAGTGACAAAGATTGTGTGTGTGTGTGTGTGTGTGTGTGTGTGTGTGTGTGTGTGTGTGTGTGTGTGTGTGTGTGTGTTTGTGTGTGTATGTGTGTGTGTTTGTGCATGTGTGTGTCTGTGTCTGTGTCTGTGTGTCTGTGTGTGCATGCATAAGTCCATGCGTGTGCATGTGTTTAATAGAACAGATAATCATTAATTGCTTCCATTCCAAGTGACAAAGATTTACATGTACTGAAGCGACTGAGCGTCCTGGCTAAACACGTGTTGATGTACCCTGCAGCCCACCTGGCTGCTATGGAGGGCCACCTGCCGTGCCTCAAGTTCCTGGTCAGCAGTGAGGGATGTCCTGAGCACACCCTCGGGGCTCGCAATGACCACGGGGAGACGCCCCGGGACCTCGCCCAGCAGTTCTACAAAGAGAACATTCTGGAGTACATTGACCACGTCCAGCATGAGCTGGACCACCCTGAGGAGGCAGAGAGTGAGTGCTTGGGATTTTATAAATGGCTATGTGTGTCAAAGGGAGAGGGTATTGGAAGGGGTAGGGGTTACATTGGAAGAGGGCGGGTGGGATTTGAAGGTATGTACCCAGTTCTGCAAGGAGAATACATCAAAAGTGTAGAGTCTATGGCTTTTTATGTCATCATCAACCAGATGTGGCACAGAACCGAACAATACAGAACGTGTAGAGTACGTGGCTTTTTATGTCATCATCAACCAGATGTGGCACAGAACCGAACAATACAAAAAGTGTAGAATACGTGGCTTTTTATGTCATCATCAACCAGATGTGGCACAGAACTGAACAATGCAAAAACTGTCGAGTATGTGGCTTTTTATGTGGCTTTTTATGTCATTTTGGCATGGTGTTGTAAGTTTCAGGTCATGTGTAGTTATGTTTAAATCAAAATCCGGCTGCATTTTATTAGCCCAAATAAAACAATTCCGGGTTCAATAAATGTTCTCACAACTTAAGTAAAATATGGAAAGTTTCCAGGAAGCATTTTATGGCCATAATTAATAATAAAGCATTTCCTTCATTGGATGTTGAAAAAATAACATACAAAACCAATGATTGTGATTTGTGTGACTATGATTAGCAGTAAGGTGTGGTTGATGGATGTTTATGCTGCACAGTACATGTTCAAGCTACACAGCACATGTTGAAGCCATGCAGCATATGTTGAAGGACTGCAGAATGTTTATAAAGCCTCGTTTTTACCCGTCAGCTCTTTCAAGTTTTTAATGAAAATTATAACAGTCATTAACCGTGTGTGTGCATATGTCAGGACATCTGCTGAGGATGATAACTTTCCAAGGAAGGGTGGGGAAGCTGTGTACATAATGATTTTATTTAATGTGAGAGTTTTTATGTAGGTATTAGCATTAGATCAATGCTTTAGCATATGTAGATTGAGAGACAGGGGGTGTATGTCCAAGAGTGAGTACATGTGTGCGTTTCATGACTTTGAATTATTGAGATATGTGCAGTCCAAATGTTTGTTGGACATTAATGTATAAGATCGAACAACAGCTTTAATTTCCCACTAGGATGAATAAAGTATATTGATATTGTTATCATTTCCTGTGCAGACCTGGCGTTCCCAGCTCATGTTGCAGCCTACAATGGGGAACTGGACCACCTGAGAATCCTGGTTGAAAATGGTGTTGTCAATATCAATGAGCGAGATGACAAGGGGGCTACTTTGGCTCACAAAGGTAAAACTGGAGATGTACAGAACTTCCTTTCCCCCCCTTTTGTCTGCTTTTTTGAATGTCGCATCACTTGGGCCAACAACAGGGGTTGTGCCACTCAGCGGCATGAACATAAACTCTGTGTGTGTGTGTGTGTGTGTGTGTGTGTGTGTGTGTGTGTGTGTGTGTGTGTGTGTGTGCGTGCGCACGTGCATGCGTGTGTGTGTGCATGTATGTGCATGCTAACGTGCACAGAATTAAACTCAAATGTGAACTATTTTCACTTGGCCAGTATCCTGTTAGTTCATTCAGTATTATGTCTGTGTGAAACACTTGAGTCTGTCAGGGCGTTACGCCCTGACAGACTCAAGTGTTTCACACAGGCATAATACTGTCATAATACTGCTTGGTATTAACCATCTGAAGATGGAACGTTGCTGCCTGAGAGGCAGAAGAGTTGAAAAAGATGACAGGCACAATCAGTTTTGTTTTTAAAAAGGTGTTTTACACACACGCATGCACATACACACGCACACATGCACACACACACATGCACACACACACACACACACACACACACACACACACACACACACACACACACACACACACACACACACACACACAGAAGTTGCTTAACAGTCAAACTAAGTCTGCTTTGAGTTTTCCCCTGTCTCCAGCTCCAACATATAAAGTTGCTGATTCTGACTGCTGTGTCTTCAGTGTCTGTCTGCTTTGAGTTTCCCCTGTCTCCAGCCCCAGTGTGAAGTTGATTCTGACTCTGCTGTGTGTTCAGCGGCTGGCCAAGGCCACCTGCACATCCTGCAGTGGCTGGTGGAGATGGGGGCAGATGTGGAGATCAGCAATGCAGCAGGGGAGACACCCAGGGATATCGCACGTCGCTTCGCTCACCTGGCCTGTGTCAAACTGTTGGGAGGAGACCCTGGTGAGTGCTTGGATGCAACCTTTTGTAACCAAACTTAGTACTGTGGTGCACCACCATGAGCTGGAATTTCATGTGAAAAAAATGGGATTCTATCTTCAAGGTCAAGGTCACAGTGTGGGCTTATAATATTATAATCAAAATATGATGGTTTCTACTATATTATCTTCATTAGTTCTAAACCAATGAGTCTTTTGCAACCAAACTCAGTTTGAGGGTAGATCATCTAAAGCAAAGAAGTGTCCAGTGAAAAAAATTGGATTGCTGTGTTCAGTTAATGTTAGTTTGTTCATCATAACATGAGGTCCCCTGACCTGTTTCATACAGTTGTGTTGTCAAACCCAAGTCAGTGATAGTGAGATGGTCAGGTATCAGAATCATTTAAGAGCAGTTTTACAAATTGTGCTCAACATTTGGACACCAGAATAATATTGTTTTTCTAATACGATATTCAGCCATTGAAGTCTTTTCATGTAAGCAAACTGTTTTCATATTATTTAATTTGATTAATTGAATTGCCTTCAAAAATAAATACCGATACACTTAAAGCAGCTTTGGCAAAAACTCAGCATCAGTGGCTTCACATATGTTGCAGAGTTGTCCCTAGTGAAAACAGGATCAGTTTTGTGACATGTATGCCTTCACCTTTATCTTAGTCCTTATGACTAGAGACACACTGCAGGTTCATCTGTGAATGTAATATGAGGCCCACTGTGCAACTGCAACAGATGTTTGTGAGGCAACATGCTTTTGAAGGAACTGTTTACGTGAGCATGTCATTGTTTAATAGCATTGTCATTGTTTAATATCAATTATTTAACATGTAAAAAATACATAACAGATAGAAGTAGAAGATTTTGTTTGAAGCAGCTGGTAGGAATTAGCTACTGAACTCAAGACATGATTTTCATTTAGTGTAATGAATGATCCCACTTGTGTAGGTGTGCAGATAGAATGTCCCCCAGCACAAACCATAGACATCCACGTTGTCTGAGCAGTGCCTGACCCAGTACCCAATAGTTGATGAATTGGCGGTGGACATGATTCATAATGCTGACAGTGGTGGCTGTAACTTGTTGCAGAGGAAGACACATCAGTGGTGGTGGGGTCAGAGGATGAAGATGAAGATGACAGTTCAGTGACAGGCAGCCACAGGAGAGGCAGAAAAAAGAAAGATGGCAGTGATGCGAAAGGTAAGTGTTGATAGTGTTATTAGTTAGTCAAACAGGAGTGTCAGTGGGATCAAATGAAATATTCAGAAGATTAAGAGTGGAGATAACAGGGTGTTCTTGTTGTTGTTGTTTAAAAAAAATGTATTTACTGATAACTGGAGACTGTTCTCTGAGGTGCACCAGCAGGTAAAAAATACCATAAAATGCTATAGCAAGGATGAACAAGAAGTCAGATAGGTGTGGAGGTGGGAGAATGTTCAGACGAAGAAAAGTAAAGTTGGCAATTATTAATTGAAGAAAGATCTGCAGGGACATCAGAAAAAGGCCATGTAACAATGCGTACAAAAGCACTAGAAAATAGCTGGCCAGGTTGCAGTTGAAAATGCATATATCTCAAGCACCTCTGTTTTAGTTTTGTTTGTTTTGTTTTGTTTTTCTGACATTAAAAAAAAGTGACCATATGAAGTGATGAATATTGAGATGGCCAACTGTGGCACAAATGTTAACATTGCTGACATACAAAAGTGACTATAATTATGAAGTGATGAGCATTGAAATTGCCAACTGTGGCATAAACATTACCATTGCACTTCTTGGACATTATATATGACAAGTGTTAAACCTGTGTGATAATACATGTAGCTAATACTTATGAGCTTGTCATTCATGCCATGCGCAATGACCTTGACCTTTCAGTGGTTGAAACTGAAAATTGTATTGTTTTGTTAATTTCTTTTCCAATCAAGTTCAAACTTTGTATAATATTATGACATATATACACAAATACAGTCACATTTCCCCAACATGTGTGACCAAGACCAACGTATGAAGTTTAAAGAGATTGTCCATGCTTCCATTTGCACAGTTGACAACACCAGTCACATTTTGTCAGTCACATGAACAATGCCTCTGACCTGCTTGTTTTTCAGGCCGGGCCAAGTTACGCGTTGAGGAGCTTGAGCGACTGCTGGAGATTGCCAAGAAAAACTTTGTACAGCTAGGTGGCACCCTGTCAGAAGACAGACGTCGTATCCGGGAAATGCGCGATAAGGACCAGTGAGTGGATGACATTTCTGGTTTGGGATTTTTCACCCTTTGTTTTGCTTGAAGTGGTTTTAGCATGCTGTATTTGTGCATGCCACATATACCTGAGTCCATGTGCAGCCTTGTGTGTTCCAGATGTAGTTCTGAATCAGGCTTGCAAGAGTGCTTTTCTGACTTTAAGATGTTCAACTGTACAAAGTTGATGCAGTGTTTTTACAGAACCTGGGTTTTGTGATTAAACAGACCAATCCTTGGCCACTTCAGCTGAATGTTTGGACATTTCAATCAGTGAAACACATGAGAAGGTTGGAACAAGCAGAGCCAGTGTTCTTAGCAATATTATTAGTCAGCATTGATTGTTCCACAAGTACAGGTTCTGTGTTTTTAATTGGACAGCTGACAGATTATATGTGATTGTTGGCTACAGGTTGTGTTTCTAATTGCACAGCTGACAGATTATGATTGTTGGCTAATTATCTATTGGTTCAGCAGCTCATGGCAGAAGAATGTTGTTGTCAGAGATAGTGTGGGTAGTGTGTCTATGCAGCGGCTGAGTGCGGTGTGCATGTGTGTGGGTAGTGTGTCCATGCAGTGACCGTGTGCGGTGTGCGGTGTGCATGTGTATGGGTAGTGTGTCCATGCAGTGGCTGTGTGCGGTGTGCATGTGTATGGGTAGTGTGTCCATGCAGTGACCGTGTGCGGTGTGCATGTGTATGGGTAGTGTGTCCATGCAGTGGCTGTGTGCAGTGTGCATGTGTGTAGGTAGTGTGTCCATGCAGTGGCTGTGTGCAGTGTGCATGTGTATGGGTAGTGTGTCTATGCAGTGACTGTGTGCGGTGTGCATGTGTATGGGTAGTGTGTCCATGCAGTGACAGTGTGCAGTGTGCATGTGGGTAGGTAGTGTGTCCATGCAGTGGCTGTGTGCGGTGTGCATGTGTATGGGTAGTGTGTCCATGCAGTGGCTGTGTGCGGTGTGCATGTGTATGGGTAGTGTGTCCATGCAGTGGCTGTGTGCGGTGTGCATGTGTATGGGTAGTGTGTCCATGCAGTGGCTGAGTGCAGTGGTGCAGTGTGCATGTGTGTGGGTAGTGTGTCCATGCAGTGACTGTGTGTGGTGTGCGTGTGTATGGGTAGTGTGTCCATGCAGTGACTGTGTGTGGTGTGCGTGTGTATGGGTAGTGTGTCCATGCAGTGGCTCAGTGTGGTGGTGCGGTGTGCTTGCAGCACCATCAGTGAACTGGAGGCACAGCTGGACTACGAGCGGCTGAGGAGGGAGAAGCTGGAGGCCCAACTGGACCAGTATCGCCGGGAGATCTCCTACCTCAACTCACAGATGGAGAACATGCAGATGCAGGTAGGATTACTGTTCTGCCTCAGACATACTGTCTTCAGCAGTTGTCCACTAATAATAAAAAAATAATAAAAAATATAAAATAGTGCAGTCAAAACACACAAGAAGTTCAAGTCAAACACCTAGTAATAAGACAAAAACAAGACAAAACAATATGCAGACTTTTGGCAAGCCTTGCCCTTGTGAAGGCAACAGACCATTATTCTGTGTGAAAAAAAAAAATTGAAACCAAAAATGAAAGTGTTTATTTGTGATTAAGTAGTTCCCATGAAGCTACATGAATCTTTGAAACTGTACTACATGCTAATCTCAAGCAAAGTTTGTGTGTTTGTCACTGTTTTGGTAACCTTGACCTACTTTCAGGGTCACATGTGAGTTGGAAAATAGGATACAGTTTTGTTTTGTCTGTAAGTCAGCCAAGTATTTGCTCAACTTCTTCCTAAATGAAATAATGGGAGTGCATAATTTGGTTTGTATCACAGGATTGGTTACTTTTTTTCTTTTCTTTTTGTATTGGCCAGTTAAATGGTCAGTGGTTACCTAATTGGTAGCAGGGTTTCAAACACATTTGTGTTTGTAATCTGTGTTTTGCCAGACATTGGTTCATTTCTTTGGTCCCGCATGCTTGCTTGTGTAACAGAGTTTTTGTTTGTTGTGGCAGCAGGAGAGTGACGAGGAGCCAGTGATGAGGACGAAGAAGAAGAAGCCTAAGAAGAAAAGTCATGATGATGGAGGAGTGTTCATCAAACGTAACTTCACCGTTCCCCAAAAAGGCAGCCGGTTTAAATGTGTTTAACAGTTTATACTGAAATAAACAACTAAACAAACTACGCTTCATTTTTCAGTGGTTACTTCTTGGATGGTTAAAATGTGTAGAGGTTATAGGAATAAGTGGTTCTTCCTGGAACCTGCAGATGAAGAGACTGTTGTGATTTAGCAATATACATGTACATAACTGAATGAATCCCTGTTTTTGAATAATGTTACATGATTTTTTTAAATTTAGTTTTACAATGAAACCATCTTGAAACCAGTTTCTTTGATATGATCAAAGGTCTACCGAAGATAGTAATTATAAATATTCCTACTGTACTTTTTATAGTAAATTAGTTTGGGATTTTATTTTATTTTCATTTCTTAGTTTTCATTCATTTAAGACAACATGAACATCCAACAACAAAAATTTGCATGTAAGAATTATGCTGACTGTCCTATTCAACATGTCTTCAGCACTTGAGAAAATGATGCTGATTGTCCCAACCAGCTTGTCTTGAGGGTGTACCATGGTACTGTCTGACCCCAAAACAATGCAAAAAAACTAAGTAATGACACATTCTTTCTGTCATTTAAAATGAGATAAATTACGAGATCCAAACACAAAAAGGTTCAAAAGAACGCTTATTTATGATGACATGGACACACAATATGCACATTTTGGGGGGAAATCCCCTTCGTCAAGCCACAAAATAAATGACAAACCTTTTGTTTAATTTGCAGGAAACAGACAAAAGAGGTACAATAGCATGCACATTTCAATACAAGGTCACCTCTTTTGCACCAACCCTGATGTACTCCTTAGTGGTTGACTGGGCTCAGAGCACCAACAAACTGACTAACTAACCTCTTTTGCACCATGTGAAAGGGCAATGGGACGACTGCTTTTCTCTTACTTCATGCTAGGCATAGACATTTTTGGGGGGTATAAAATCAGGTTTAGCTGCACCTGCTCATTCAGCCTGCCGATGCAGGCAAATTCAGCAAAAAAAACATTTAAGACTTTAAAGACCAAAATGAATAATTACCTTTCCTGGGGGTTGACATGACGTTAAAATCTAATTGCCAAGTAGCCTTTCTGGAACAAGGACAGTAACTTCCCAAACCATTGCATTTGATAAGCATATTCTGTAGTTGATGTTTTTGTTGTTGTTTTATATCACAGAATGACTCTTATCTGTATGCAAATAATTCATTTAAAAAAAATGCATTTACATTGTCCAGTAGACCGGTGTGTAAGGAAAATGTTTCTTTTAGGTCAGACTGCATTGTATGTGTGACAGAGGAAGTGCTTTTCAATCAGTCATCTCCTTCCTTGGTAAAAGTAAAACTATATGGATTTCTAATGATTTTCCATGGCCATAGTTATTTGAAATGACATTACAACCAAACTTTGTTATTACCAAACAGTTTACCTTAAAGGGGGCCCAAGTGAAGTAGCAACACAGGCATTGTTGACAGGAATAAATGGGAAAAAAGAAAGAAAGAAGAAAAAGATGCACAACAGTTTTTCATTGAATTTATGGTCCACTTTGTTAAAAGTCAGCATTTGATAGTCATGCAACCACAGCCATGAGCGCTGGCATTTTGTGTTGGTAGTGTGTGTCAGTAAGGTCATCAGCAGTGTTGGCATGTGTCCCACAAGTGTCCATTGTCCCATGAGTCAATCTTTTTTCTGTTGTCTGTTATCACATGATTCAACCTTTTTTCTGTTGTCATTCATCGTATGACTCAGCCTTTTTTCTGTTGTCCATAATCACATGAGTCAAACTTTTTTTCTGTTGTCATTCATCACATGAGTCAACCTTTTTTCTGTTGTCTATTATCACACGAGTCAACCTTTTTTTCTGTTGTCATTCATCACATGAGTCAGCCTTTTTTCTGTTGTCCATTATCACATGAGTCAACCTTTTCTCTGTTGTCCATTGGTAGAGAGAAACCAGCATGGCTGCATTGTCATGAGGAGCTCAGAGAACAAGTTTACATACCTGGGTATAGAAATACTTCACATTGTATGTTTTCATGCCACTTGCATCATCGCTTGTGCTTCCCTTTAATTAATTGCAATATTTTCTCAACATACTACAGTGTCCTTTATTTTAAAGTAGTGTTGCTATGTTTTTTACACATTTTTAGATTCAGTCTTAGATTTTTTTTTAAATCCCATTGTTTTATTAGATAACCTTGATAAACAGAACAAAATAACAGTGAGTATAGTTATAATGGTCAGTGTTGGTACGCAAGTGGACCTGTGGTCATCCAGTCAGATCAAGCCTTGCTTAGCACACAGTCTGATTAAGCTGCCCTTTTAAAAATATTGTATGGTTATATTGTTGGAGAGAGAGCTTTCAAGCATGCACACACACACACACACACACACACACACACACACACACACACACACACACACACACACACACACACACACATGCACACATACACACACACACACATGCACACACACATTGCATTGTAAGTACACATGCATGCACACACACGCGCACACACACACACACACACACACACACACACGCACATGCACACACACATTGCATTGTAAGTACACATGCATGCACACACACGCGCACACACATGCACTCATTGAATATTGCATTGCCAAAAATTTGTTGATGTGGCTTAGTAAAAAAAATTGATTTTTTGCCTTGGTTTTGTGTCAAGTTTTTGGAGTGTATATATATATATAGTGTGTGTGTGTGTGTGTGTGTGTGTGTGTGTGTGTGTGTGTGTGTGTGTGTGTGTGTGTGTGTGATCTGCCAGCTCTTGGACCTCACCTGGCAGTGTACAAGTTGTTACTATCAACTGAAATATAGACATGACTGTCACCAGGAACTACATATCACTATCCTCTCATACACAGGTCAGCTGCTATTATTTGGAACAAAGCACCCTTCATATAATGTTAATAATGGACATTTCTAAATCACCTACACTGTGGCTCAAAGCGCTGAACAAACATAACACACATAATGTACATCAAGATAGAGACTTAACAAACAGCTATAGTATAAGACCATAATGTATACATCAACATGGGTCTAGTCACAACTGACTGTGTGAGATGCACACACACACACACCACCACACACACACACACACACACACACACACACACACACACACACATGTACACGCACACATTGTACACACTGAGAAGGGTGAAAGGCAGTGCTGCTTAAGTATTTGGAGAAGAGAAATGTCTTGAGTTTGCTTTTGAAGGAAGAGAGGGTAGCAGAGTGCCTGCATGGTGTCTTGGGGAAGATTGGTTCACACCTGGGGAACAAAGTGTGTAAAGGTCAAGCATGTGTGTGTCTGATGGAGAGTGAAACGGGCTGGAAGGACGCAAATGTCTTCTTATCTTTATATTTGAAAAATGGAGATTAAAGCACAAGGTTTCACTCTCCTCATCATAAAAGTTAGATTGACCACAACTACACCCTTGCAAGTCTTTGAGCCATAGATGGGATGGACAGAACAGGAAGATGTGGAGAAAACTTCCCTCTACCTAACATTACACTGTTAAATTGAAACCAGCAGAACGAATACATTCAGACAGGCAGCAGCGTGAGCCACTGCCAACAGAAAGGTGAACCAAAGCCGACACTGAATCCACAGCAGCAAACACATCAGCTTGCAAGCCCCAGTCGAGGCAGCAAGGTGGAAATGGTGAAGATGGCCACATGCATCTTGTACACTGGACTGTTGGTGTGGCGATTGAGACAAAGAGGAGAAGGCAAGCCCCACTCAAACCCAGTTCCACGAAGGAACAGAACAAACACTAACAGGAAATGGAAACCCCTTTAAAAAAAATATATATATAGTAAAAAATCACACACTGTATAGCTGTATGTCAGACATTGTTGAATTATCCAGCATAGGCAACCGAAGCAGAGACACTGGCAAAAACCAGACACGAATGCCAAGAAACAGAAACTGGCAGAGTAACAAGCTGGGGCAAGTCAGTAGATAACTTGATTAGTACCTGAACACCGGGTGGCAACAGGTGAAAAGTATCCATAATTTCTTCACTGAATCCCCAAGACTCATCCACTTCATCCAGAACAAACACTTTGATGAGTGTTACACCTCAAAACAAGCACAGGTTGAATTGTCATCATCATCACACATGCACGTGCACAAACATACACACCATCAACATCAGGTCAACATCATCACTGTGTGTGTGTGTGTGTGTGCGTGCGTGCACGTGCACGCGCGTGCATGTGTGTCAGTGTGTATGTGTGTCATTTCACTGCTGGCTTAGCCGCCTAATAGCAACTCTAGTATACGCCTTATGAGAATTTGAAATCAAATCAAAAGGTTGAATTGTCATCATCATCACACATGCACGTGCACAAAACATACACACCATCATCATCAGGTCAACATAATCACTGTGTGTGTGTGTGTGTGTGTGTGTGTGTGTGTGTGTGTGTGTGTGTGTGTGTGTGTGTGTGTGTGTGTGTGTGTGTGTGCACGCGCATGTGTGTCAGTATGTATGTGTGTTATTTCACTGCTGGCTTAGCCTTATAGCAACTCCAGTATACGCCTTATGAGAATTTGAAATCAAACCAAAAGGTCGAATTGTCATCATCATCACACATGCACGTGCACAAAACACACACGCCATCATCATCAGGTCAACATCACCACTGTGTGTGTGTGTGTGTGTGTGTGTGTGTGTGTGTGTGTGTGCGCGTGTATGTGTGTCATTTTGCTGCTGGCTTAGCCTAATAGCAACTCTAGCATAACCTTATGAGAATTTGAAATCAAATCAAAAGTAACACGAGTGCAAAAATTGTGCAGTTGAGTACACTGTGTGGGTGGGGCTGCGTGCACTGATCGAGTGGGTGGGACTGCATGCACTGAGTGGGTGGGGCTGCATGCACTGAGTGGGTGGGTCTGCATGCACTAAGTGGGTGTGGCTGCATGCACTCATCGAGAGTGTGGGGCTGCGTGCACTGAGCAGGTGGGGCTGCGTGCACTGATCGAGTGGGTGGGACTGCATGCACTGAGTGGGTGGGGCTGCGTGCACTGAGTGGCTGGGGCTGCGTGCACTGATCGAGTGGGTGGGGCTGCGTGCACTGATTGGGTTGGGCTGCTAGCACTGAGTAGGTGGGGCTGCATGCACTAAATGGGTGGGTCTGTGTGCAGCACTGAGTAGGTGGGGATGCGAGCACTGATCGAATGGGTGGGGCTGCATCTGCACTGATCAAGTGGGTGGGGCTGCATGCACTGAGTAGGTGTGGCTGCGTGCACTGAGTAGGTGTGGCTGCGTGCACTCATCGAGAGGGTGGGGCTGCATGCACTGAGTAGGTGGGGCTGCGTGCACTCATCAAGAGGGTGGGGCTGCATGCACTGAGTAGGTGGGGCTGCGTGCACTCATCGAGAGGGTGGGGCTGCATGCACTGAGTCGTTGGGGCTGCGTGCACTGAGTCGGTGTGGCTGCGTGCACTAATCGAGAAGGTGGGGCTGCATGCACTGAGAGGGTGGGGCTGCGTGCACTGAGTGGGTGGGGCTGTGTGCACCTGAGTGGTGGGGCTGCATACACTGAGTAGGTGGGGCTGCATGCACTGAGTGGGTGGGGATGCGTGCACTGAGGGTGGGCTGGCATCATGAGAGGGTGGGGCTGCATGCACTGAGAGGGTGGGGCTGCGTGCACTGAGTGGGTGGGGCTGTGTGCACTCATCGAGAGGGTGGGGCTGCATGCACTGAGAGGGGGGGGCTGCATGCACTGAGTGGGTGGGGATGCGTGCACTGAGAGGGGGGGCTGCATGCACTCATCGAGAGGGTGGGGCTGCATGCACTGAGTGGGTGGGGCTGCGTGCACTGAGTGGGTGGGGCTGTGTGCACTCATCGTAGAGGGTGGGGCTGCATGCACTGAGTGGGTGGGGCTGCATGCACTGAGTGGGTGGGGATGCGTGCACTGAGTAGGTGTGGCTGCGTGCACTAATCGAGGTGTGGCTGCATGCACCGAGTGGGTTGGGCTGCGTGCACTGAGTGGGTGGGGCTGCGTCTGCACTGATCAAGTGGATGTGGCTGCATGCACTGAGTCGGTGTGGCTGCGTGCACTAATCGAGAAGGTGGGGCTGCATGCACCGAGTGGGTTGGGCTGCGTGCACTGAGTGGGTGGGGCTGCATCTGCACTGATCAAGTGGATGTGGCAGCATGCACTGAGCAGATGTGGCTGCATGCACTCATCGAGAGGGTGGGGCTGCATGCACTGAGTGGGTGGGGCTGCGTGCACTGACTGAGTGGGTGGGGCTGTGTGCACTCATCGAGAGGGTGGGGATACATGCACTGAGTCGGTGGGGCTGCATGCACTGAGTGGGTGGGGCTGTGTGCACTGAGTAGGTGTGGCTGCATGCATTCATCGAGAGGGTGGGGCTGCATGCACTGAGTGGGTGGGGCTGCGTGCACTGAATAGGTGTGGCTGAGTGCACTCATCGTGAGGGTGGGGCTGCATGCACTGAGTGGGTGGGGCTGCGTGCACTAATCGAGAAGGTGGGGCTGCATGCACCGAGTGGGTGGGGCTGCATGCACTGATCAAGTGGGTGTGGCTGCATGCACTGAGTGGGTGTGGCTGCGTGCACTCATCAAGAGGGTGGGGCGGCATGCACTGGAGTGGGTGGGGCTGCGTGCACTGAGTGGGTAGGGCTGTGTCAGTGAACTCATCGAGAGGGTGGGGCTGCATGCACTGAGTGGGTGGGGCTGCGTGCACTGCCGAGTCAGTGGGTGGGGCTGCGTACACTCAGTGAGTGGGTGGGGCTGCGTACACCGCTGAGTGGGTGGGACTGTGTGCACTACTGAAGTGGGTGGGGCTGAAACCAGACACTGCGATGACTGACTCAGTGATGCGGCCGCAGCCGGTATCAGTCTTGAGTGGTCACAATACTGAGAAACCCTGAGAGAATAAACTGACCTTTTAGTCATGCATATGTTATAATTTGCGCAACCGTATAGGATAGTCTGATGTTGCCAGCCGTCCGTGGCCTGTTCAGTCGCATCATGCGAACAGGCCACGGACGGCTGGCAACATCAGACTATCCTATTGTGTTGAGAAAGATTTTTGGCGAAAGCAGTTTCGCCAAAAATCTTTCTCTACACAATGACTTGCTTGTCTGACACATATACTTCTGTAAACACAATGGCTCAGTTTAGTGGTCGCTAATCTTTTGCCAGCATGAATTGTCTGCCTTCAGTAGTAATTACATGATTGAGATGTATTCTGTACTGTGCCAAAGATGAACACTACGGCTTTTCATAGTGATACCGACGACATTTCCAGTCAGGGATGTTCAAGTAGGAATTATCTCCCCTAGACCATGCCTGGGGATAAGTCACCCAATCACGGAGATCTGTGTGCACCCCAGAGGGTGCTCCTTGATTAGATGACACTGGTAAATGTCGGAGAGACGGGGAAGCGGGGGGTACCACCGCGCTGCGACACATCACAAGACAGGCCCATCCGACGTTCAACGCTGATCTAGATATTTTTAGACTCAGTGGATGTCCAGCGCCGGCCGTCTTTTGACGGACATACCATAATTTGAAGGGAGTACTGCTTGAGAAGATTAATTGTAAACGAATTCCCCCCCCCCCCCCCCCCCCCCCCCGCCCCCCATTTCTTTTTATATTAAAAATAAATAAAAAGTCTCGGTAAAAGTCGGACATATGAATGTAGAGATGTAAAACGTAAAAACGTAGACGTTTATTTGTTCGATCCCTTCGTCGCAAAAATGGGTGCGTGCTCTCCCCTTCTAACACCTGTTTACACCTGCCCGACAGGTGGCGTTCGGCTGACGAAGGCGCCGAGCTCATCACAGGTAGGAACTGAAACTTCAAAATGGCGTCCAGCGTGACGCACATTTCGGCCTATTCAGCCACCAGTTCCGCCCTGTATCAGAGCACCATCGAGGGCTCCCACATCTACAGAGAAACTTTCGAGGACAGAATCAAGCAATGGCGGCACTGGCTGTTCGGCAGCGACTACGAGGGAAGAAAGATCATCATGGGGCGGTCGTTGATCGACTGGCGTAAGTTTGTTTCAAAACTTTCTTGGTGCAGTGGCTGATGACGATTTCGTGTGGTGATTGACATGCAGGAGTTTTATGTGTATTGTCCTGTCACAGGTGAACTTACTTCATTTTGCACTTTTTTCTTTGCACATTCAATAACCGCGAATTTTAGACGTGAGGTGACAAACTAACGTGCGCTTCTTTTTAGTTCACTTCCGGTGTACTTCCGCATTCATAGACATACTCAGGATTGTTATGTTTTTGTTTTCTTCTTCTTCTACATTTTTCTTTCTTTTTGTTCTTACAATAATAGTTCATTAATCCATAAAAAGAAAATTCAGTTGTCTGCATTTGACAGATAATAACAAACGTGTACATAAAATAAAAACGTAAGTCAATTTATACCAATTATTACTAGTTTCACTCACTCAATTGGCATAAAAACTTTAACACATAGCAGTAGTCTAGTACTCAGTCAGACTCAGAGTCACCTGCTTCTTTTCTACATCATCTCTACTGTGTCAATTCTGTTTTCAATGAATCCGATTACCCAGTTCAACCTGCTTTGATTTCACCATGGCACACATGCATGGTTTGACTTTGAGTACTCTTGGTTCACACTGATTGACTCAGAACATGAATGCATACCACTACCAGTTACTGAGTTGGCATCACTGAAGTTCCTAAACTTCCCACTGATGGGGAGCATTGTAGGGTGTTTTGAGCCTCTATTACTTATTAGTATTATTTAGGCAATTGCACAGTACAAAAAATCTTTGTTGTTATTATGATTTGCTACCCTAAAGTATTACATTTACAGTCACATTTATGGTGAAAGTGGACATGAAAAATGAACTGACAAAAAATGCCACATCATCAAACTAAATAGTTACAGTACAGTCTGGGAGACTCCAGCACATTCAGTAGAACATCTCCCCCCCCCCCCCCCCCCCCCCCCCCACCTCCGTGTCTGTCTGAGCTTAACTCGTGCTTTTTATGACATTATGGTGTGCATGTGAAAATGTATGCCCTCTCACAAACAAACAAACAAAAACAAAAAACCTGCACTGAAAACATGCATAATAATATATTCTTGCATGGCCATTTTATTTTTAACATGTGCATTATAAACATTCATTCATTCATATCAACCCATACTTCATCACCATCCAGATTCAGGGACAAGAAGAGCATAGCACCTGTATCCGGAGCAAACAGGGCACCCAGTTCTGAGTCCTTCTTCCCCTGTACTGTCACTGTCAGATTGGAACTATATTCTGCTTCCATGATCGATCATCTTTTCCCCATACCTGGAGTCTTTCCAAGCCTGACTCAACTGCAGCCTTTACAATCAATCAATCAATCAGTATCAATCGATATATATATATATCTTTATTGCCACGTATCACATAAAATATACATGCACATGGAATGAGGCATGGTGTTGAGAGCATTCTTGATCATACATTCACAGTAGCGATAACAGGTTAACAATGTATATATATATGTGTGTGTGTGTGTATATATAATAGTGCAATAATATGATGGACAAACCATTAAATACTCTAAAGTGGCCAGTCCCTGCTGCTTAGTGGATTTCCACATGATCAGTTTACAAACTTGTGCTTGTGTTATTTGGTACAGAGAGCTAACTCATTCCTTTTTTCTGTTTGTTTCAGTTCTACTCATTGGCAGCTATGTGGCGTTTTTTGCCGTTCTGATTGCAATGTTCATCGTCTTCATGGCCTTATTCTACTGGATTGTGGACTGGAACTATCCAACCATTCAGGGGCCTTCTTCCATCCTGCAGACACCCGGCATTGGTTTCCGTCCCCAGCCCAACATTCATAACACTGTGATTCGCTTTGTTAAGGGGGACGGGGCCACCTACGTACATCATCTGGACCACATTGAGGCTTACTTGAAATGTGTGTTGAGTATTTACATTTTATTAATCTAGATAAAAATAGACTTTTACTCCCTTTTTTCAAAAGTTTAGTCCAAGTGTACAAGATTTTTTTAAATCTTTTCCTTATGTTGCCTTAAGAAGAGCGCACTTCCTGAGATTAGTTATAATCATGGTCTTTTAATGGACCACGTCAGTGATCACTGACAATTAACAGTCCACCTCTAGCGTCCAACAGAACATCTGTCATCAGGTTGAATTCCCCCCATACTGCTGCAGACTGATGTTCAGCAACCTACTTCAAGAGATAACCTCAGTAGCACACCATGACTTCATACGATTAACCCAGGAATCTGTTGCCAGCTGTCAGACTATAATAGATCCAGTGGTCAGCTGACTAAAAGATGTGCTGGATTATAATCAACCCTGTGGCCAACTAGCTAAAAACAGGCTGGGCTATAATAAGCCCAATGGCCAGCTGGCTAAAAACAGGCTGGGCTGTAATCAACCCTGTGGCCAACTGGCTAAAAACAGGCTGGGCTATAATAAGCCCAATGGCCAGCTGGCTAAAAACAGGCTGGGCTATAATAAGCCCAATGGCCAGCTGGCTAAAAACAGGCTGGGCTGTAATCAACCCTGTGGCCAACTGGCTAAAAACAAGCTGGACTATAACAGATTCAGTGGTCAGCTGGCTAAAACAAAACAAAAAAGGCTGGACTATAATGAACCCTGTGGCCAGCTGGCTAAAAACAGTTTGGACTGTAATCATCCCAGTGGCCAGCTGGCTAAAGACAGTTTGGACTGTAACCAACCCAATGGCCAGCTGGCTAAAAACAGTTTGGACTGTAAAAAAGTGTAATCAACCCAATGGCCAGCTGGCTAAAAACAGTTTGGACTGTAATAAACCCAATGGCCAGGTGGCTAAAAACAGTTCGGACTGTAATAAACCCAATGGCCAGCTGGCTAAAAACAGGCTGGACTGTAATCAACCCTGTGGCCCAGGCTGGACTGCTGGACCCAAGAGGGTTACGGAACATTTTTCACTTCTGAGTATGCATGTGTGTAGTTCTCATCTGTGCCTGTCTGCACAGCATGCACTGAGGTCAGTGCCTGTCTGCCCTGTGTCTGCACAGCATGCACTAAGGTCAGTGCCTGTCTGCACAGCATGCACTGAGGTCAGTGCCTGTCTGCCCTGTGTCTGCACAGCATGCACTAAGGTCAGTGCCTGTCTTTACAGCATGCACTAAGATCAGTACCTGTCTGCACTGTGTCTCCACAGCATGCATTAAGGTCAGTGCCTGTCTGCACAGCGTGCAATGAGATCAGTGCCTGTCTGCACTGTGTCTCCACAGCATGCATTAAGGTCAGGGCCTGTCTGCACAGCGTGCAATGAGATCAGTGCCTGTCTGCCCTGTGTCTGTGCAGCGTGCACTAAGATCAGTGCCTGTCTGCCCTGTGTCTGCGCAGCACTAAGATCAGTGCCTGTCTGCACAGTGTGCACTAAGATCAGTGCCTGTCTGCACAGTGTGCACTAAGATCAGTGCATGCTTTGACGAGTTTATGTCTGCTTTTGAATTATAAAAAAAAGAGGCTTAATTATATATATATATATATATATATATATATATCTGAAGGTCAGTGGCATGGAAACATGATAATAAATGGAAATTTCTCTAGCACCACTAAGGACCCATACATGGGCAGCCTTGCAGCATAGATAATGCATACTGGTGCTGTAGCAGAATGGTGAAAATGATTGTGTAAGAAGAAGGAAGACCTAGTCATTATGAAGTTATTTGTGACAAAAACAAAAAATCTTACTTTCTGTTTTGGACAGTTAAAATTGCTGTCTGTGATCTTTTGGAATGAAGAGATTTCATATTTGTTACCTTTGTTTTCCAGATTACGAGAATGAGAACCAGCAAGGTGAAAACTACATTGACTGTAATGAGATACGCGAGCGGCGGACTGAGGACTTCAACAAAGTTTGTCGATATGACCTCATGGAACTTGGGGCTGATTGTGTCAAACAACAGAACTTTGGCTTTGACGATGGGCAGCCTTGTATACTGTTGAAACTGAACAAGGTTAATTTCTCTTTCTTCATAATGCTAATTTAAAAATAAGATTAATAATACTTTTAAGTATTACTTATACTGGTTGTGCTTCTGTGAAGCTGACACAAGGGGTGACACGTGTTGCTAGGTATTTTCAAGGAGTGGTGCAGTTAGTATCAGAGGTTAGGGGTAACATGGTGAAGAGAATTTTTCAAAGATTTAAAACAGAATTATAATAATAATACATAAAATTTCTACAGCGCTGTTCCCCTCTGAGCGAACTCACTCTTAATTATCTGAGGAATTGTAAATGAATGAGTCTCTGCGTGTGCATGTGTCAGTGCTATGATTTGGTGCTTCCCACTGAACCCATTGATATGAAACTTGGTGTGAAGATTCCTTGGGACACATGAGTAGAACAGGCTGTTGTATGGGTAACACCTCTTTCACTAACTAGGAAGTACAAGAACATTCAAGATTACTGAAGCTACCAAATGAGTCTCTATGTGTAAAGCAAGCCTCTCTGACAAGTAATGGGAGGGTGATATCAGTTCAGTTTCATCCCCATTTGTCATGTAGCACCATTCCATGGTGTAATGATCATCAGTCATGCTAGCAATCCACATTTAATTCTTGGTGGCACCTAATCATTTCTGTCTTGTTTTTGTTTCTCTTCAGGGTTTGTGTGTGTATGTGTTTTATTTCAGCTGCTACAACACCAACATTATCAGCAATATGGATCCTTTTCTTTTTTTTAAGTGGAATCAACCTTTTCTCTCTTTTTTCTCTTCATTTCAGCAGCTAAAACATCTTGTGTTCTCCACAAGAGAACTGAGTGTGTGAGCCCTTCCTGTGGAAGAGCTGGCCAATCAGACCTGTGCACCCCTGCTGTTTCACTGCAATGCCAACAGATTTGGATTTTACATTCTGCTGTTATGCTGGCCAATCAGACCTGTGCACCCCTACCCTTTCCTTGTAATGCCAACAGAATTGGACTTCAGATTCTGCTGTTATGCTGGCCAGTCAGACCTGCGCACCCCTGCTGTTTCCCTGTAATGCCGACAGATTTGGACTTCACATTCTGCTGTCATGCTGGCAGAGCCAAAAATTACTGTCAGGGTCCAAATTTCCCTCTCTCCTTTAGAGTTTAAATAAAATATTATAAAATACACACTGGAAACTGTGGAAGGGCAAAAACAAAGTCATGTCAGTTGACTGGAAGGTACTTCCTTTGGAATACTGACTATACATGCTCATTTGTTGAAACGCTGTGCTTTTCCTCCCATCATTCAGCTTGATTGCTAAGATTTATGAGTAAAAGGTATGCAGAACATTTGGGATGCCCCATAAAGGCTTTTCAGGCTTCACCTGGACTACCAGGGTTTGCGTTAACCAGCAGTTTCTGGTATTTTACTGGTTGAGATCAGCGGCGAAAAGTCCGCAATCAGTCAAACGTACCAGCTGTTTTTATTTCTTTTACCAGTTCTCCAGGGAAAAAATGCAGCACACAGAAAGATAAATATGTATGTATGTGTGCATGTTCTAGATGGGGAAGGGAGCAGGGTGTTTGCTAGCAGAGCTATAGTAGTACTAGTAGTAGAGACAGCTGTGTATCTGCTTGAATACAGTGATGAGCTGACAGGTATCTGTGAACCACTTTCACCACGTTACTGATGTCACACCAGTTTGAAAAATGTCTACCGTGATCACTGACTACCATGGGAATTTCTATTGGTCATGCTTGACACATTCACAGAAAGCTGAATTTTACATTTTGTGTGCAGTCTGCACATTGCCTTCACTTGCACACATGAAACTTAAAGTACACAGCATGTCTCCGGATGGTCTTAGATCGAGGATATATACAAACATGTAAACTTTCTGCAGATCCCTTGCCATGTGAAAGGAATATGTTGAGGGTATTGCTGTACTGCTGCTGTGCATCATTTTGTGTTCTGCAGTGGCTATAAACAATTTGCAGTACCTGATGACTGGTCCTGCTTCATACAACATGGTTACAGCTCCATCGTCTGAATTTCAGATATTTGACTGGATACCGGAAGAGTACACGGACGAGACGGTTCCTGATTCCATCCGCCCTCACTGGTCTCAGTGGTGGATAACAGTCACCTGTGAAGGAGAGGTAAGTTGTTACGCCTTTCAGATAACCTCAGGACACCTTACACATAACCCCAGGACACTTTACAGATAACCCAAAGACTACAGATAACCTCAAGGCACCTTACAAATAAACGCAAGAAACCTTTCAGATAACCTCAGGACACTTTACAGATAACCTCAGGACACTTTACAGATAACCTCAGGACACTTTACAGATAACCTCAAGACACCTACCTTACAGATAACCTCAAGACACCTTACAGATAACCTCAGGACACCTTACAGATCACCTCAAGACACTTTACAGATAACCTCAGGACACCTTACAGATAACCTCCAGAGTGTATGTTCCTCTTATTATTATTGATGAACAACAGGAAGTAACTTGGTCTGACAGCTGGTATCTCCATTAGCAAGAACACTGCTGGAAAACGTTTCCCTGTCTTCACCACAATAAATTATTAGACTGATGTTGTTGGGCATCATTTATGGATGGTGCTTTTCTGTCTTACTTTATTATCATTCTTGAAAGATATTTCAGGCTCAGATCAGCTGCTTTGTTTTTGAAATTTTGATGCAGTGGTGTAAAGTACACTGTACAGTCATGTGACAACTTGTTCCAAGCGCGGATATGTGAGCTGGTGCAGATTTGGGCACACAGCTGTTTGATCTGTACGAAACTTCAACACTGCACCAGCCCCTGTAGCATAGTGCTTCAGACTGCAGGTTGGAAGGCCTTGGGTTCAAATCCCATCAGAATCACATGGGATTTTTCAGCTCTGGCTGGCTCCTATGCAGAGCTGGGTGTGCTATGGGCCCAGTGGGAAGGCTTGGTCCACACAGCCGAGCTTCGTCCACATCATGGATGCATCTGAGAGTGTTGCTCTAATTACCTGACCAACACTGCAGGTGTCGCAGTTACCAGGCCTGATTAACAACAGTATATTTATGACAGTAAGCGTGGTTCGTGGCCCTGTCAAGTAGTCTCAAACTGAAATGGACCTCTGTAGTATCATTAGACATTCAGTTATCATCCTCATCCTCTTCTCTGTCAGTATCACTATCACTGCATGAAAAAACAAGTCTCAGATCAAACAGTGCTGGAGCAGTGCCTCTGAGGTCTGTCAGATGATGGGACAGCAAGAAAAATAAGAAAAAAGATTCAATGCTGCAAAGAGAAAATCACATTTCTTTTTCTGGTGTAATGATTATTACTCGTTGATTATTACAATGAATGAATTCTAAGATTATTAACAAATGCTAATGAAAGCAAATGAGTGTCTTCGCTGTATTCCTCATGAAGAAATTATTGTCTTTATATGTTGCTCAGAAAAATGTTTTAGGGTAATCTTATTTTCACACATGCTCAGCAAGTAAGCTGTTTTTCCATGCTGTTGTGTGTAACTGTAAAGGAAACTGGCTCAGGTTGAGTTGTTTCTGCTCGCATGTCTGTACCCCAGAGGCTGCTTGTCAACAGAAACTGAGTGCTTTGTTTTGATCCACAGACTGCAGCAGATCGGGAAAACATGGGAGACATCCTTTACTATCCTCCACATGGGTTTCACTTCAAGTACTTCCCCTTCCGCAACCAGCAAGGTTACCGATCTCCACTGGTGTTTGTGCGCTTTGACAACCCCCACCCTGGCATTCTGCTGATGATGACTTGCAAGGCCTGGGCGCGAAACATTGTTCAGGATTCCAATGAGATGGTCGGCATGGTGCACTTTGAACTCATGGTGGACTAAAAGACATCTCACCAAGTTTTCCCCACGTCACATCCTCATTCTTTTTTCTTCCCTTGTTTTTTCATTCCATCCCATGTTGATCATTCCAGTAAAATTCAAAGGTCTTTTATTTTATGTCTTTCCTCATTTGTGTGTTTACTTTTATGGCAGTTATATTAATAGGCATCTGTTTGTGGGTGGCAAGATTGTATTGTTAAAAAAGATGGGATGAAGGACCAGAGGAGACAGACATTTCAGATATGACTCTGCGATCCCCCGTCATTGCAGGGGAGTGTGATGCATCAGTACTGTTACAGACATCTGTCAGTTCTAGCCGAGGAACCATAACTTATAAATTGTCATCAGTTCCAGCAACATCAAAATGTACTATATATATATAACACATGTCACACTTACCATTTCACTATGCCCTGTTAGGAAGTTGGGGGGGTGGGGGGGGGAGGTATGTATTGGAACCACTTCTCTGGGTTTTGTCTAGATAGTATCTTTGGGACAGCATCATGAACCAGAGTGTTGATTATGACAGTGTTTGGTTGTCCTGACATGACCGTTATGACAGTGTTTTTGTTGTCCTGACGTGACCGTGTGCAGTTGACAGAATGTTAAAACCCAGTTGCTAACTGCTATCCATAATCCACAGGGTCAGGCTGGTCCTTTTGCAACCAGACTTAGTTTGATGGCGCATTTCATAACCTGAGCATTATTGTAAGGTCAGGGGGTGTCAGAAAAGTCAAACTGCAAACTGAGTTTTCATGGTAGGTTCTCATCTGGTCAAGTTTAAGCTCTGTATGATTGTTGAATGCTTATAAGCAAGATCAACCGCTAAATTATTTTGATAAGTTTGATATGGCATTACAGGAGATAACTTATGCATTAACTATTTTAAGCATTTGATGAAAATGTTTCATGCAAATTTTTCTCTCCAGAGACTTCATTGCAATGTCCTTCAAACTAATAATAACCTACATTGAACTGCTTTTATGGCAGTTCGGGTGACCTTGATCAAATTTCACACTCAGACTCGATCACAGCCGCTTTGGACATACTAAACTGATTTTTTTTTCTTTTTTGCTTCTGCATGTTTGTTCTAATTCAGATTATGTGGAACTGTTACACAGATATGGACAAAGTTGTAGGTAGGATGGAAAAAGTCAGTAATATGATTTATTGCTCTTCGAGCATGGTCAGATTTCAAAAATGGGTCCCAGAAGGAGGCAGGTCATGACTTCATTTGCTATTCATGAAACATGGTTGAAAAAACAGTATGTGTGTGTGTATGGTTTATTAGTGAGGTGATTTGGGGGATATAATTTGCTTCTTCCTCTTAAATCCAGCAAACTGCTGTGCATGCATGATTTTTAAGACCAAGACTATTGCATTTACAGAGATTGTTTAAAGGAGACAGTAAGTTGTATTTTCCCATGTAGAAGGCTTGTGGTCAGAGGGTTTGCTCTTGTAATATTCTTAGGTGAGTTTTTCTTGCTGTTTTGGGGGTGTTTTTTGGAACAATGACCAGGGCTGAGACCTGTCAAAAAAGATTTCTTTGCCTTTGAATGGCTCGCATTGATACACTGATCTACACAATTCATGTGCTGTGTGTCTGGATTCTGTAACAGATCAAGCAACAAATCCTTTGAATTTGAGTCACCAGAACTTCACATTTCCATCAGACAGGTTTATAAAAACAAATAAAACAACGATAATAATAATAATAATAATAGATGAAAGTGTGAAAATGTAGCTAAACAGTGTATAGCACTACTCACTCATTTAGTTATAACGTACAGCAGCAACCAACAATTTATGATTACATGGAAGTGTGAGAAGAATGTGTACCAGTCTTGTGTTTGTTTTTTGTTTTTCCTCAATCGTGAGAAGTAACTGCTGTGTCATTGTATATAAAAGCAAGAGTCAGGAACTGTATGCATGCTAATTTTTAGTATATCTTAATGAACTGTAAACAAGAAATCAAATGTACATAAATTGTATCTGCTTGGGGACTGTTTGTGTGTTGGAGTGTGGGCATGAGATGCTAGAAGTGACAGTGATGGGTTGGATGTGTACTGAGAATTTGAGTGTGTGAGTTGTGCATTCAGTGTAGGTATGTGGATGGTGTTATAGTTTTTACTTATGAAATGCTTACATTCTTTTATATATCTTTCTAAATATAATGCCACACAAAATTGTCTGGCACATTCCTGTTTACATTCCAGCCGCATTTATTGTGACAGTAGGTTTAGAGTTCAGCATTCAGATTATATACTTGTGTGCAGCAGTGGATTTCCCCCATGAGTAAATGTTCTGGAACCCGAAATGTTTTGTAAGAGTGTACATAATACAATGATATATACATGTATTTTGTTACTTGATTCTGTTTGCATCAGAATATGGTGCTTTTGGAGAAGAGAAAACAGATTTTTAAAACATTCTCTCTGTGTGTGTGCATGCATGTGTGTGCTACAAGTATTGTGGGGTGGGGGTCAGAACAATATTTTCTAAACCTTTCACAACCAAACTTGGAATAGTGGTATATTAATGTGAACCAGAGTGTCATACAAAAACATTAGTTTGCTCTCTTCAAGGTAAGGGCTCACATCATCAAAATATGACTTTCTACTTTCTTACTCGTTGATCCTCTTGCAACCAAACTTAGATAAATGGTGCATCACGATAAGTCAAAAGGTTTCCCAGAAAGATTGGATTGCTGTGGTCAAGGTCATGACAAAGGTTCACAAATTAAATGAATATATTTTGTAACCTTTTTTTTTTTTTTTTTTTGCTGTCCCATCATCAGTGTCGTCCTGGAATCCCTGTCCACAGTGGCATCCAAGGTCCACTCTACATCTCTGTCCTGCCATCAGAGGTGTGCATGAGGCAATGTCAGATTGTTGGTAGACCATCCTCCAAAGGGGATTCTGCAGTGCTGCTCTGTTATTGATCCCTCTTCCAATTCAACATTGCAAAACACCTACTAACAACGTTAATTAGCTCTAGTAAGTCATGAAGTCAGTTGGAATGTGCATCCCCTCCAGAGAGAAAAGCTCACCCCACACATGCACACACTCATTTGCCCTCATGTACTCACACGCCCATGCCACACTCGCAGGCACTCGTAGATGATGTTAAAATTACAATATATCAACCCACACACCTGTATCTATCATGGATGCACATTCTGTCATACAGTCTTTTTCAACATGGGTTTCAGCAGTGTGTTGGAGGGCACTGGAAATAAGACAGTCGGAGCACACGTCATTCCACTTTTTCTCAATTGCTAAGACGTATTGCGTGAGGGTAAAAGTAACTGAAATCTAGAAGTTGTAGCCCTGGTGGCCCTGTATCTACAGCAAGAGGTGGTTGATTGGGTGCAACGTGTAGTATACTATGGTCATCACTTTGCAGTCTCATGGGCTTTCTTGATTGCAACAGGGGCATTCTCATCCCATTTTATGTCACAAGAAATAGTTTGTAACATATTTGAGTGTGTTGAAATTTTCAACTACCTCACCAGCATCATCTTATTCTTAAAATCAAAGACCACAATGTTCTCTTTTGCGCACGTTTAAATCTAAATCATTCTCAGAGCATGTACCAGCCAACCAACCTCTCAAGCTCACCCTGGTAGGCCTGCTATCAGCGTTTTGCTTTTTAAATAGGGCTCCACTTGTGTAGTATCCTTTATCCTTTGAAGTCATGACTTCAGAGGGCTCTGAAAACATTCTCTGATTTGTGAACAATGAGAACAGCAGAGGTGAGAGCACACATCCCTGAGGGTAACCGACGTTGAGGGTGACCTTCTGAGTCTTGCTTTTCAGTTCTCACTGACTGGGGCCTGTTTTGGAAGAATTCGAGAAGCCACATGCCCAGAGACCTTTCTACAGCCAGGTGGATCAGTATAACACCCATGTAGATCAGTACGACACCCATGTGGATCAGTACGACACTCACGTGGATCAGTACAACACCCATGTGGATCAGTACGACACCCATGTGGATCAGTATGACACCCATGTGGATCACTGAGCCGTACGACACCCATGTGGATCAGTGCGACACCCATGTGGATCAGTACGACACCCATGTGGATCAGTATGCCAATCAGCTTCCATGGGATGATCATGTTGAAAGCTGAACCGAAATCCAGAAGCTCACGGCTCATGTGCCAGATGTTGCAGAATACAGTGCTGGCCAAGCGCTACGTACACAGCGGCATCGTCGACGGATCTATTGGTCCAGTAAGCGAACTGGTGCAGGTCCAGTTGATGATCAGTGGTTGCCTTGATGAACCTCAGTTAGAACCAGGTGCTCAAACACTTTGGCATGACCAGGAGGTCAAAGCAGCTGGTCAATAATGGGGGGCGGCTTCAGTGAAGCATCGTGGAACGTGGCACTGCTGACCCCAGCGACTGACTTCAGTCAGTGTTGATTATGATAAACCAGTAAGATCGGCGCCACTGAAGTGGGGGCCGGGGGAGGGGGGGGGAGGGGGGGGGGATACCGTCGATTGGGAGGTGGGGGCAAACTCCAAGCACTGGTTTACGACATCCTTCCTTGGAGGAACATGCCGGAAAGCGATGCCACTCGGAGTGTGAGGTGGACTAGCGGCCGGGCCGCCGATGTGTGCATGATATAACTGCCGGTTTTAATTCATTGCGCTTTAGTTTTTGCCGTATCACTTCAAGTTGGTCGTGTTGTTGTTTGTCAGTCACGCCGTTTTTTCACTGAAATACCCAGTTTATTTACGTGTGTGTCAATAACCGTGTGGTGTGGCCTAGTAACGCCTGTCACTGACGCTAAAGTTTAATTCAGTCATTGCGCTTAGTCCGCAGTTTTTGCCTAGTCAGTCGGCGGCTTTGGGCAGTCGAGTTGTCACGCGCCGCCGTTTTGCTTCAGTCACGAAAATACCCAGTTTATTTACGCGTGTGTGTCAGTGTGGAGTGTGTGTGTGTGTGTGTGTGAGAGAGAGAGAGAGAGAGAGAGAGAGTTGTGTGTCAGAGTGTCAGTCAGTCATCAGCCGTATCATACGGCTGATAGTATCAGCGGCCGGTACTGAATTATAAAATATTGCTGTGCCGGGGAATTTTCGGGGTAACTGAGCTCCTTCAGTTTCAACTGAAGCGACACTGTGAAACAGGCCATGACAACATTCTTCCAAACACTCCAGGTATTCAACATACCACACTGAACCGTCGGCACTCGGTACATACACTGATACATCACCCGTGTTTTCATTTTCTAAAAATTTGCGCTCTCGGTGAGCGCAGTCTCAGTGATTTACTAACGTAATAAAAACAGTTTGTTAGGGTGTTTCATCTTGAGTGGGCTGCATCATCTGTTGCAGCTGTGAACATTTTGTGTTTGCGAAGTTACCCACTGCCGAGCCTTTTAGATCAGTGCCGCAATTCACCCGAAGACTTTGGTTTGCTTGCGAAGGTCTGTCTTTCGCAATTCGTATAGTTTCCAGTGGATATTTCGTATTGCCCAAGAATAGTCACATGACCAGTGACGTAAAACCGCATACAATTTGGCTGTGGCTAGCCGATCCGGGCATTCGACAAGGTTAGGGTCTCCTTGCAACAAGAGAACTGCAGTCATGTCGGGAATCCGGGATCGCCTTTCTGGTTTTGCCAGTTTTATTTGGAATGGCGAGGAGGGCAAGTTTCTCGGCAGATCTGCAAGGAGTTGGGGTGAGTTATTTCAGAAATTATGCACTGTGCTGGTCAAAAACCTATGTTACCAAACATGCCGGCTCTGTGCACACCTTCTGACCTACATAGTACTTTTCTAGCAGAGCGAGATCTGAACGAAAACATCTTACATTAACCTGTTTCCTCCCTAACAAATGCAGTTTTTGTTGATTTTTCCCTGAACGAAAATTTATGGACACATGCATCAACGCGGGTCGTAAAACGGGACCGAAATATCTCTTCGGCTCTTCGCCCTTCAATGTCCGATGTCCCACAATGTGTCACGCTCTAAAGCACGCGCAGTGAAAACTAGCCATGTCGGCATGTGGTAATCAAGGTGATAGCGTCCTCTGAAGGCTGTCGTCACCCCAGCAGAGTACACAGGACGCCGGCTAGTATGAATGCGCACGGGACAGCAGATGAATAACTTAAGAGCTCAGGAGCAGTGTGAAAGTCGAGATAGCCGTTCTGGGCTCCCCGCCCCTAATAGTACTGTAACAGCTCCCCTATGGTCTCTGTGGACGTAAAGCAACAGTAGAACTAATAGAAGAAAAGGAAAACAACTGGTTTTGGCAAAAGTGGAGATAACGATCCCCCATAGTTCAGCTGATGCCATATACTTTTCTTACTGATCAGTAGCCTTATAATAAGTTTGTACTCAGATCGGTATTGAATTGTAGCATGGACTAGTTGTTACAATGTTAGGTTTGACTACACTTAAACTACAATCCTTGTAAAATAAAGTGATCAAACTCAAAGTAAAGTTAAAGTAAAATTCAAAGGAATATCCATATATATGTGTCCTGCCCAGCAAAATGAGGGCTGAAGCTAGAAATTACGGGCTGTGTGAGGCTAAGAGTAGACATGGCTGATGTGGTTTGTTTGGGTGTTACAACAATACAAGTTACATGCTCAGTTTCAGTATTTACAGAGCAGGGCTCCCCAGTTTTTACATTCAAGGGGTAGACTGTCTTGCAGTAGTTAATTTTACCTCTTCAAAAAATTGTAAAAGGTGGGGTTTTTTTTTTTTTGGAAGGGGGGGGGGGGGGGGGGGAATCTGCAATCTAGACAAGCATTGCAAGTCAACAGAACTGGAAAATGTATGTGTTACTGTGTTTGGGCTCCCAGTTTTTGTATGACAGGGTTCGCACGGTCTTTGGTTTTGAAGGTCTTTGAAAGTTTGCGGGAAATAGGATACGCTTTTCTAGGTCTTGAACGTTTGTGGTCTTCAGAGTGCTGGGAAAAAACTATCAGCTTATCAATCAGAAACTGCATTTTCCAAGACCAAACAGTACTCAGTAGTTCTGTTTTTTTGTTGTGCGAAATCACAAAGAACGCACTTCCTATCAGTTTTGACTGATAGAGTGCATCGGCCATTGGCTACAGTAAGGGATGCGTGACGCCCTTTTACTGGATTTGTGGAAGAGTTGCATATCTTCGTGTTGCTTTTCTGTGACGGGTTTTGTGAAAAGTTTGTGAATTTGAAAGGATTTTTCTGTATGAGTACTTTGAGTTTGACATGAATGAATCTGGCCATCAGATCTGGGATCCTGGAGCTATTGCACAGGTAAACACTCAAAGCAGAACATATATCTGAACAGTGTAATGGTCAGAATGTGGTCAGCACACCTTTCTGGAGTGAAATAATAGACTGGCTTCACCCCCTACCTATTACAGTCTTAGTATTACCATTGCTCATGTCATGATGACAGAAAATGGAGAAGTGATGTGACTGAGTCTTGAAAGCCAGGTTGTCCAGTTGCTATGTTTTTGAAGGCAAGAATACAGCCGAACTAAAGGATCATGAATACAAGACACAAGTCTGTAAATTGTTGTAAAAAATGGTACACATGCATGACTAGATGGGGTCATATATATGCAGCTTCCAAATTGAATGCTACAGGTGGTGGAAGTTTCAGTATGTCCTGCTACCTGAATCATATAAATATTTAAATAATTATGCAATAAGTCAAATGAACCTTTTTGCATTGCAGGTGAAATTGGATTATTCTACCTGGTGTACTACTCGTGCTTGGCTGGCTTCTTTCTTGGCATGCTGGCCGTCTTCTACCAGACGGTGGATGAAAAACGCCCAAAGCTCACAGGAGAGGCCAGCTTATTGAAAGGAAATCCAGGTACATGAGAACAGATTAGTACACTTGGTTGTGTGTTTTTTCTCTCCAGAGTTGTTTTTTCTCTTCCCAAGTGTTGACATGGACTGGAATGGTTTTAAACAATTGCAGTGTTGGTAGATCTGGCATACAAAGTGAATTCTGAACCTTCTGCGGGTCATAGTTTGTATCTAGGTTCAGTATCATTATCAACACTACATGTACAACAGGATCATTACCAAGCAGAATGCAGAAAAAGTGGTGTATCACTCAGTTGACATGTACATCTACATGATGTACTGAGATTGACATTGTGATGCTGACAGGCAGTGATAATGCAATCAGCCTACAGCCAGTTGCTACTGCCACTGGCCGAGACATTTCTGCCTGCCACTTTCTCTGGCAATGACAACTTGTCAGTTTTAAGGCAAGCAAATGGTGATTGCAAATTATGTAAAACACGTGACGTGCACAGAAACTATGTAATTTGGACATAGTGCACAGGATGGCAGGAACTGGAAGGATTCATACCATTACCTAATCTCACAAGAGATGGATGGGAAAAACATGTGGTCATCTGCTGATCTAGTTCATGGGCATTATCTGGTGAATGGCCTTTGTACTGTGCTTTTGTACAAAGATCAGCACACAAGCAGGCTTATTTAGTTATTGCTCTGAATTCAGCTTACAAATCACATTGTAAAATGTAAGCTTCTGTCTCATTAAAACTAAAAGAGCAGTACACAAACATGCATAAGGTCTCATATTCATCACATGTAATGGTGTGGATTTGGCTGTTCTTAGTTTGCTTTTAATAGTTGCATACTTTGGGAATGTTCTGCTTAGGAAATTGTTTGCCTTGCCTTATTAAGCATGTGACATTACTGACTGTAGACTTGTAGTTGTACTTGAAGGAGTCAGCTATCTGTCAAAATGGCTGAGTTTTCTTTGAGAAGACCACAGTTGATCTAGTATTAGTAAATCTTGGCTTGATTGGTTGAATTGACATTTTGGAAATTCTGTGTCACATATTGGGTCATGTTTCTGAGAACAACCCTAATATTAAAAACAACAGTTTTTGGGTGTAGGGTAGTGTTGTTGTTGTTGTTTGGGGGGCGCATCTGTTGGCTGAGAGATAGTTGTCTGCTTAAAGGCAATGAGGTTAGTTTCAGAAACTACTGTTTACTAAGACAGCTGCCAAGCACAAAGCACTGTAAGTGTAACTGTTCCATCAGCTGCATTCAGTTCTGCCAAGATAAAATAAATAACACTGGAAAAAACGTTTACCTTTATTCAGTTTAGGCCTTAACAACATCTGAGGGGACATTTGAATAGAAACATTTTAGGTTTAAAACTAACTGAAGAAAGAGGAGGTATAATAATATAAACTGCCTTGTGTCAAAAATGTAGGAAGCACCCAGTCTTGTTAATTTGCTTGTAAACTCTACTTCATATCATATGGTAGCAGAGTTTTGTACTGGTAGAGGTAAGTAAGTAACTTTTTAGTAAGTTGGTGTTTTATGCCCAGTCGGCCATTATGGTTATATCATCAGGGCTATACCGGTAGAGCTGTTTCAGTATCCATTCCACCCCTGTATTACTGCAGTAGCATATGTAAAAGATCCTGGTCATTCAGCCAAAAGTGCAAGTGGCAGGTTTCAGCTAAACACACCTGCATCCTACGTATGTGGCTTCGAATAAAGTGACACTGTAAACTGGTGCATGGTTGTATGATGTACACAGAACCTGCGCCGAGATGGCAGCAGTTTCACATGGCACCAGCCACGTAACAACGAAACAGTGCTGTAACCACTTCAGTGGGTATTCAAAACACACTGTGTAAAGCTACAGTCATTTATTCAGAGTTGCATATATGGCTAGAGCACAGATGCAGAGAATAGCGCTAGAGTTGTCAGTATGAAGCGCTTGGGGCTCATCTTGAGATGAGGCACTCAACAAGTGTTGATATCAGTAAACAATGTATAAAGAACATCTTCTAATTCTATCAATCTATGCAATATAAGTATAACTAATAACAAACCTTGTTTTCACTGGCACTGATGGTGAGACTGAAAGTAAGAGAGACAAAATATGACAAGAGATCATGGTTATTGGTAGTTGGTACTGTTGTTGTGGAAATGATGGTGGTGTGTATTAGATGCCTGGGATTGGGAGAGCAGACTTTATGCAGTGTAGTTATTGACACAGTGACAACGAGAGCTTCCCTAGCATTTCTTGTGACATGTTCAGTGCTGTGGATATGTATGTGTAGAACGCTGTAAAAGTAGAATGTATTTTGTTTCCAGGTGTTTTGCCTTTTTAAGTTAAAATACTTGACTATCTGTGTGGTAACATTTGCAAACTAATTGCACATTTTGTTTCTTTTTCAGGCATGGGATTCCAGCCAATGATCGATGTTGAATATACTTTGGTCAGATTCAGAAAAAATCCTGTTTCTTACAAACCTCATGTTGAAAGCATCAAGAAAATTATGAAACGTAAGTATATTGAGTGTATTTTTGACCTGCATGAATCATACTTCTGTGAATTAGTGAAATAATGATTAGTGATAATTGTGCTGGCTGAAATGAAAATAAAAGCAAGTGAAGTTTTTACTCTTTTTGCTAATGTTTATTACAAATAAGTGACCCTTACTCCCTGTCACAAAGATTTTTGTGGGGGGGGGGGGGGGGGTGCTGGAGTTGTTCAGAATTAATCTTTTTCACAGGCTAAACATAAATTTGAAAAATTAATCCACTGATTCAAGACTAGAGATTGTTGTTTTCTGGAGCATCCCAAGCAAAATGTGTGAAACCCCATCATTACTGTGACTTATTTCTTTTTGTGGACATTCACTGATTCATTTTCTACACCATATCACGCTTAGACAATTTTGAAGGCTGCCTCATGCAATTTACATTGTACATTTCTCTTTCAAATTAAATGCATAACTTTCAAATTTATTGCAGTTTTGTCCTTCAATACAAATTTGGAGTTCGCTTTGGAGTTCGCTTGCCTTGCCAGTCACAAAAAAAGAACTTTGCATCAGCCATGGCTGGCAATGATTTCTTATCTTAGAAAGTTCGAATCACCAGTTTTTTGGACATGAAATGGAAGTTCTTCACCACTTAACAAGAAATGAATGCAGAAGTCAGTGACATAGCAAAGTATTTTAACATCATTGGAACGTATGTATGTAGCTTGAGTGTGAATACTCAAACACTTCTTGAAAATGCTTATCCCAGTGTTTGCAAACACCATGCACAAATTGGTATGCCACCATAATATGTGACACTCTCCCATGAAACCAGTCACAGATGTCAGTCAGCTCTAGAGACATAGTGGTTGATCTGGATGATTTTCTGGCAGAATTACATTCTTTAGGCCTTAAATTATCAAATAGTTCTAGTATTTTCCTTTAGATTATATGCATTATTATAAGCTGTGTTTAAACTTTAACCCCTTCACTGCCATGTCATTTGAAAGCGACCAATAACAGTGCAAAATTTGAAACCTTTAAGCATTTTGTTTCCTTTTTTGCACTGGCATGTGAAAGGACATTCATCACAATGCATGGCATTGAAAGTAGATGTTATAGGACTGGAAAATATACTGCTTGCAGGCACATCCCTGCACCTTTCAGCCTGAAATATTTACAGGCTGGGGCACTGAAAGGGTTAAACGCTCTTACTCTGGAGTAAAACTAAAAGATGCTAATCAGCCTAATGGTAGCAAAATGACTGGCATTAGGCCAAACAAACTGTATTTGTACCCCTACAGAAAACATTTAGGAAGTTTGCCTCTAAACATGTTGCTAAGGAAAATTATTATGCTAAATGTAGGTAGCGGCACAGAATCTTTCAGGGCTGTTTCCCAAAATGGCTGCCATAACACTTACCAGCGTCAAATACTGAAATAGCCACAACTTCAATAAATTTTTAACTGCAGTCCAATCACTGCTTGAAACCAGGGCTTTTGAGCCTCTGCCTTTCAAAGTTTTCACTTTACAGTAGATGCATGTGATGTGGCTAAGTGGGAATGGATTGTTCTATACTTTGATTGTCAACTGCTTTGTTCCTGGTGTATACTTTTGTATTTCTCTGCTTGTTTATGTCTGGTGGTGTTAATAGCCTACTGTTTATGTCTGGTGGTGTTAATAGCCTACTTAGAAGCTGAGGCTGCCGTGGACAAGGAAGGTGTAGCTTGCTACCCTGGCGTAGAGCGTGACCTTGATGTACCCTGTCGTGTCAACACTACTGCCCTCACTGAAGACTGCAACATTGAGAACAACTTTGGATATGGAGCAGATAAACAGCCCTGCGTCCTTCTACGTTTGAACAAGGTAATTTGGTTTCCAGTGTTGGCACTTTACCCTCTTTGAACGCGTCAAAAATGCAAGTGTGTAAGTCGTAATGATTAGTGTCAGGGGTGCTGGGAATGTCTTCACTGACTTATCAAAGCCCCATTTGGTGAATATGTCTTTAGTCACTTCAGTTCTTAATTATACCCCATGTAACAAAATTGGGGTGGGGGTGTTACTGGAATCACCATGGCCATCTGTGCAACCAGGCTTGACCAGCATGTGTTGTCTAAATAATTCACCCTTTTGCAACCTAACTTGCCCTGGCCATCTGTGCATCCAGGCTTGACCAGCATGTGTTGTCTGAACAATTAACCTTTTGCAACCAATGGAGAACCCTGCCAACACATACACTTGACTTGGCATCCACTGTGAGAATTATAATAAAGCAGCATACACCTGAATGGCATCAACTGTGAGAATTATAATAAAGCAAAATATAGGTTGAGACTAGTAAACAACACTGTTCTGTTCAACGCCTGTTTCATGTTTTGTAATGCTCTTCTTCGAGTGTTACCTTATATGTAATAATAATTAATATAATCATGCTTGTTTTATTTCCGTGTTAATTTGGACTGACACTTTTGTCTTCTTATGATGCTGTAGATCTTTGACTGGATGCCAGAGGAGTATACAGCTGACAATATCCATCATTCAGGCGCCTCAGAGGAGCTGCAGCAGAAGATTCTGGCTGACCCAGGGATGATCTATATCGACTGTGTTGGAGAGGTGGGTTATCTTCACGCATACAGATTTTCTTTTTTTTTGACTGGTATAAAAAGTGAGTGTGTTGTGAACAGTGTTACAGTCATTTTGGCTGGCTTGGCCCAGTAAAAATTCAGTGTTAAAATTTTCTAGGAGACTGAATTACAAATGTCAGAGTGGGGATAGCTCAGTGGTTAGAGCGCAGAACTCATGACTGAAAGGTCACGGGTTCGAGTCCCAGCGGGAGCAGCAAGAGAATTTTCTTTTCCACGGTCAGCTTCCTGTGCTGACTCTTATTTCGGTATCCGTTCCACCCCTGTGTTACCGCAGTAGCACGTAAAAGATCCCAGTCGTTCTGCCAGAAGTGCATGTGGCAGGTTACAGCTAAACATGCATGCACCTTACGTATGTGGCTTTGCATGAAGACGGCAGGTTCATGTGGCACCAGTCATGTCAGCGCTGTAAGTACACCACTTCAGTGGATATTCAAAAAAGCCTGTCACTCATGTAGAATCACATGCGAGCGCAGTGAGTCTGCTCGAGAGCGGAGAATATCACTATATAAATAATAAAAGCGATCAACAACAACAAGAAGTTCATGTGATTGTAGTACTCGCTGAGCTCCAGGTGTTCACACCACTTTCAGTGACTGACCCTGTTTCATGGTCACAGCAGCATCAAGCAGTTGTGGCAGTTAAAAACAAATTTTTTATTTCTGTCAATTTTGAATTTGATGATTTATCTGGTTCACTTCAAACAACTCTGAGTGTCCTGTACTGCACTGTTCTGCATGCGAACATCCATCCTGAACCCCTTGAAACTGAGCAGCAGTAGTACAAAATTTACATATTATATGAGATCACAGGAAATGAGAGTTCTTCAACCCAGGAGAAAAGATTTAATTCACTTCCAGTTCCAGAATGCCCACACTTTTTATACAAGATAGTGGCATGTGATTCTAACAACAGTGAAGCATTTGGTAATTTAATCAGTCAGCTTTTGCATGAAAGTTAATTAGGACTGAAGACTGACAGAGTGTGATGTGACAACAGACCTGTTTACTGTTATGATTTGGGTGTATTTTGTACACCAACATTTTCAGCATTCAAAAATTCAAAAAAAGAAAGGCTCATAAATATTTCTAGATGTGTTTTGTGATTCATTTTGTTTTCCAGTCTGGAATAGGCCCAGTTCTGGGTTTTCAGTGGCGCATGTGTAAGTCTTGTGGCCTCTCGCTGCCGTATCATCAGTTGCTGTATTGCACTTTGTGTAGTCTCAGCACTGAATTCTCAGGCAATTGAAAGCGAGGCTTGTATTTCCACAAGCATGCACCATTTTTCTGGAAGCCATGTTGAAATTGTTTTTAGATTATTTTCACTGAAAACAAAATGAAACAGAAATGATCTGATGGAGAAAGTGAAGCAGTGAGGGAACAAGTGTTCCTGTTGAGATAAGAATCTGAGCCCAGCATAGTAGACTAGAGTCTTTGGTTTCCAAATCTTCAGCATACTGCCAGTATTGTTGCTCAGACTTTTCAGTAGTGCTTGACAGCAAAAACTATTAGAAGTACTGTAGCAGTTGCAGATATGTGAGTCAGCCTTTGTACCAGTATCTTCATCATGGAGAAAAACTTTAATCAGTCAGTAACTCAGTATTTGCATTCAGTCAAAGTCTGAGCTGTATGGTTGACCAGGTATTTCGTTTTGTTGTTTTAACATTTTTCCCTTTCGCATTCTTGTTTCAGAACGCCGCTGATAAAGACAATGTGGGAGAAATCCGGTACTATCCAGAGCAGGGCTTCCGCCACTACTTCTACCCCTTCAGGAACCAGGATCACTACCTGACGCCCATGGTCTTTGTCAAGTTTATGAACCCTCCGAAAAATATTGCCCTCATGATTGAATGTCGTGCGCTGGCCCCCAACATTCATTACGATCGCCAGGAGAAGGAAGGTGGTATCCATTTTGAGCTCTTGATGGATCCTTGAATTTCTTCTTTGATCCTGGACCTTGTTAAATGAGGAATGAGTGAAGCTTTGAGTGGACAGAAAACACCAGTGTATGTGAAGTTGTTAAGCAGAAAACCCCTCACTTGCATGCATCCCATATAATATACTCACACTTACAATGACCTGGTGGATTGTTTTGTTTGTTCTTGCAGTCTCTTTGTGTCCTTGCAAAATCCTTTTGCCTGATATGACCAAGGCAATAGACGGGGGGTTTACCTGTGACCTGTCTTGCAAAACCCCGTAATATTGAATTATTCCCACCAGCCACCTAACCACACACTGTCCCAGCCCAGACACTCACACACTGGCAGTCACTTCCTGTAGCCACCAGGGTTACTGGGTGCAAAGTGGTTCACCAAAAGTTACTCCTCTTTGTCATAGCTGACTGTTCTGTTTTTTTTATTACTTTGTATCATCCATCTCTCTTTTTAACTGCTTAACAGATGATGGTCGGGTTTGCTGTTTCATAGCTTTTGGCTAACACAGGTTTAGATTTGTTTTGAATTCAAGTATGCAGAGTTTGCTTGTTCTTCAAACATTCAAGCAGCCAATCTGTCTCTTCACTGGGAAGAGTGGTACAGTGCCAGTTGAGTGAAATTATATAAGTGCATTACACATTCTAAGGTAGGATGAAATTTGTGCAATTCGGAAATGTTGTGCCATTGATTTCATTAGTCTGAAAGACTTGTATAACAATTGCACAATTAGTTGACGTTTAAAAATATAAAGTATTAAAGGACTCTAAGAATCTCGTGTTATGCATGTGTGTAGGCTGTTATAAAACAGATTCAAGAAGCATAAACAAAAGCAAATTCAGAGGGTTTTCGGTTGTATTTTTCCGTCATAAATTATCTCGCTTTTTAAAAACATACACGTTTCATCATCTATCATCAATACAGACTTACTGCCATCATTTTAAGTTTTTCATCTCTTCAGAGTTTATGATGGTTTAATGTTGATAATGAATTGAATGCTGCTTATAACGATTTGTGATTCATGTGTTTTTGGTTTACACAGAATATGTCACTTGCATCTATTGTACACACAGTTTTTAGTTTGAAAGATGAGTAAATGTTTAGCAGTATCACTATCAGTTTACAATCATTTAATGCTGGCACATACCCCAAGTCAACATTCCCACCTACTCATTTTCTGTCTTCTGACTGACATGAAAAAATGTGTGCATGTAATCATTTGAGTTACTGATGCCAGATAGCTGGCTATGACCAAACTGTAAACGTTGTGATTTTTGAGGGGCTTTACATGTCGTCATTGTCAAAATTGTTATTATGGTAGTATTTAGTAAGCATTCAAACTATTTTCAGCAGTATTGACTGTGCATCATTTTGGGGTGTTGACACCTATCTAATGATGTTCAGACTGTGTTAAACACATGAGCAGATTTGGTGACCTGGAATTATTTTTTTTTAGAATTGCAGGAGAGTAAACATGGGTACTGTTAGTCACTTTGAAATTACATATCATCCAGGCCTTTCCCATCTGTATTTTTGTCATCAGGTCTTCAAAATGCGTACCTTTCCTTTGCAAACAGATACATAATAATGGCCATACAAAAGTTTCTGTTGCCCAGAGATTAAGTTCAGTTTTACCCATTCAGAGCATCTGCAATGGCTTTTGCCTACGTGGGTGCCAGAAAGTCCACTGCAAATTGCATTTTCTTGTTTATCAAACAAAGTTCAAATCCAAAGTTCTTTATTTTTAGTTCAGGGTTTGGTTGTTATGTGTATGATTATGGGTACAAACATAATGCTGCCCGAAACTGTTTTTAATTGAAAGAACTGATATCTTGGGTTAGTGTTTTGTTTCACCCTGTTATAGCCATCCTGGTTGACTGGGTGTAAAAAACAACAGGTTCCTTCCTGAATGTTTGGCATTTCTTGATTACTGTTGAAATAAAATCTTTGAAACTGCATAATGATAACCTTTGAACCTGCAGAGGAAGGTTGGGTGTGTCTTGGAACCTTTCTGTCTGGACTCTCAGTGCTGTCATGCGATTCCCTTTTCCTGTCTCCACTCATTTTTCTGTCTAGTCTTGCTCTTTCTGTCTTGTGTTGTTGTTTTTTCTAATGGTCCATTCTCAGGACATTTTCTGCAGAAAATTCTCCAACATTTTTCATTAAGATATGAAGTAAACAGATTCAATAGGCTTTTTGTATGGCTCTTGTTGAGTGGCTAGGAGATGGTAGGTGGTATGTGCGGCTTGCTGGCGTATGGCACTGGTATTTGCCATTATGCATTTCTATGTTTGTTTCCGTTTTTGTGCATTTCCTTTTTTAATTCTTTTTACTACTTGTATCTGATATTGATAAACTAGATGTAATATGATCACTAATATCATGTCCTCCTAGCCTTATATGCTTTTTTAACAAGGGCAATATTGAAGGGACTGACTCTTTGAGAATTTATGTTTGTATATGTATGTTTTGTTTCTTATTTGTTTAGGGATTGAGTTCATGGATTTGACTGTCCAAGAGCAAGCTTTACATACATGAAAAAGTTTTGATATATATATTTGCTTAGGACAGAGTTTGGTGATCCTGAGTTGACCCTGCGTGGCTGAAAGGATGTTAAAGTCCACTTACTATCATACTAGTTTCAGCGACCACAACTATGATAATGAAAAAGGTATTTTCCTGTTTTCAGGTCAAGTTAATTGAACATTTGTTCTTCTCAATTCATTGTTTTACCCAGTGCTTAATGGAAAATGAATGGAAGAAGAAATAGGCTCATTCACCTTAAATTCATTTTTGTGTTGTTTTTCTATTTGCTATGATTCAGATAAAATATTGTGTACATTGCTAGTGTTGTTGACAGAACAAAACTGTCAAATAGAGTAGCTAAGGCAACCTATGCACTTTTTATTGACTAGAAAGTTGGTTTTACTGTCTGTTTTATTGCTGTTTAAAGGGGACCTCAAGTGAACAAACAAGTCATAGTTCAGAGGCAGTGTGAGAGTCAAGGTGGCCATCCTGGGCTGTCCATCCTAACGAGCCTTCTGGTTTCCGTGGACGTAAAGCTATATTGAACCATGCTTCGGCATTGGTCTCAGCTTGTCCCTAATATGTCAACTGACATCTGAGGACATTAAGCAACACTACCTACCCTTCCTACAAACAAGTCAACCTGAAAACAGAAAATGTACTTTTTTCCTAATTTTTTGCAGGCTTTGTATGGCCTAATGGTTCAGTCAGTAATTATGCAGCTTTTTTTAATTTTAATTTGAGAACAGTTGGCTCATGGTGTAATGCACACTTCTAGTAGTTGTGCCCCACATGCTAGCCTTGTTCATAATAACACAGACTGCCAAACACAAAATGGCAGCACTCTAGGAACATGTTGTCATGACTTTCAAACAGAGGTCAATTTTTTTAGCATACAGTACCAGATCATAAATCAACCCTAAAAAATATATAAGAAACTGCTGTGAATCTGTTTGCATTTTTAAAATTTCATTCCTATTGACAGGGCATGATGCTTCTTCACTTGGAGTCCCCTTTAACACTGTCAGAATGTCTGTGTTAGTGTTGTGCTCTCCAGCATTCTACACTGTAGTGTCAGTATTGGATTCGTCATCATGTGTCAATTGTGAAACTGAAAGGCAGACTTTTTTTGTTTTACCTGTATTTGTGTTTTAGAGTTGTGCAGTTTTTAGAAGGTAATTTGACTGAGGGAAGGAATGAGGAAGAAAGGTGAAACCATAAGGGATCATGCTTGTTATTTGTCCCGATTGCGTGCTGAAAATCTGTTATATGTTGGATTGTGTGAGTGACTGTTATTAGTGTTAAACCTCAGACGTTTTTGTACAATGTTAGCCATTTGTCAGCAAATGTGCCCGCCCTGTGTCTAATCGGATATAGAATTTGGCATTACGTTTCATTTTCTCAATAAAAGTTTGTTGTACCTAGAAACATCTCCATGTTTACTAGTCATTCTGAATTGTCATACATGTACGCTGTCTCATTCTGACACATGCATTTAGCAAAACAGGACTTGAGATGGGTACTGGAAAGATGGAAGTACTTTATGGAACAAACCTGAAGTCTCTCACATTGTGGAACAAACTTTAAATTGCTCACATTGTGGAACAAACATGAAGTTTCTCAAAATTTGGAACAAACCTGAAGTCTCTCACATTGTGGAATAAACCTAAAGTTTCTCACGTTGTGGAGCAAACATGAAGTCTCTCACATTGTTGAACAAACCTGAAGTTTCTCACTTGGAACATGCCTAAGTTTCTCGAATTTGTGAAGCAGGCCGGTGTGATCTCAATCCAAGATGGACGACCCTGAAGTTTAGTTAGGACAGATAGTTACTTGCTATTTAACGCATATTCAAACGTTTAGGCTACACGAGGTTGAAACGGTAAATTTTGTATAATTTATTTTTTCAAGTTTTACTAAACACGGCTTCTAAGGGTGAAAAAGAAATACCCGTCAGTAGTCAGCAAGTTTCATAGCCACACTCCTCGCCCAAGGAAGAAAATGCACACTTCATCAAAACTGGAATCCATCCTTAGGAAGAATAGTGAACATTGGAAGCAATAGTTCGCAGTTTCAGGTAGCGCTGGTCTAGCATTGTTTTCCGTTTTTGTTGTTGCAAAATCAGGTTTGCAAAGTTAATACTGTAGGCCTAACGATAGTGCCGATTGTCGGAAAAAGAGAACCGTTTCAAATTCAAGACAGAAGTTACACGCACACGC
>JABMCL010003793.1:532500-535000 GCA_018857735.1 Alviniconcha marisindica
TTTTATTTTATGTGATATGCACAGCTTGACGCCAGTGGGATTTTCTCATGTTTTTATCTATGAATGACTTTACCAGGATGGGTTTTTTAATTTAATTTTAATTTAATTTTATTTGCTGTTGCTGTAATTAAATGTTTTATGATTGGAGTGACTGTGTGATGAGTGTACTTGGCACCACAAAACATTCCTCGTGCAATCAGTGTATTGACACTTGGCAATAAAGTTATATTGTGTATTGTATTGTATTGTAAATATGAGAACACTGACACACTTCTTCAAGCAGACAAGTTTTAGCCTATCGTTGTAAAAGAAAAACGCTGCGAGAAACTGAAACGGCTGAAGGGCAACATGGATCGGAGGTTGAAGGCTGACACTGTGACGGTAGAACTGACACGGCTGGTCGTCGGACTGACTGAGTCACAGGCACAAGCACGACGCTGGCAAACGCTTTTCGTCGTGAGAGCTGAATATGACTTTCTGCCACAACCGCATGACCTTTAAAACCGCCGCGTGGCCACTCCCCTCAGCTCCTTAGCTGTCCCTAATACGTCAGCCCGACATCCGCGACTGAACATTACATGAAACCCCACATCATCATCAGCAGCAGCAGCTCCTTAGTTTCAGCATTCACGTCACTGCAGTTTGTGTTTTCCATACTGAAGTCCACTTCTTGAGGATGCGCGAGTGTTTCTATAAAGTGATGAACACATGCAGTCTCTCTCTCTCTCTCTCTCTCTCTCTCTCTCTCTCTCTCTCTCTCTCTCTCTCTCTCTCTCTCTCTCTCTCTCTCTCTCTGTGAATGCTTCATTGATCGGCAGTAATATTTCACAACCCGCACCGTGTGGGATTTTCTGTCTTCCGCGTGTAACACTCGAAACAACAGACATCGTTATTGCTGACTGGCTGCATGTTAGGCTATGGTGTACACGGGTCTAGGGGATGTTTGATGTTTTAATATCTGTGACATGCTGCCTAGACTTGTAGTGAGTGATGAACACTGCCCAGTCCGGTGCTGCTGAAATTGGCCACATTACACACACACACACACACACACACACACACACACACACACACACACACACACACACACACACACACACACACACACACACACACACACAGACACACAAGCACACACACCAACACCACACACACACACACAACGACACACACACACACAACACACACACACACACACACACACACACACAACACACACACACAAAAAAAAACACACACACACACACACACACACCACACGACACACACACACACACGTCAGAGAGAGAGAGAGAGAGAGAGAGAGAGAGAGAGAGAGAGAGAGAGAGAGAGAGAGAGAGAGAGAGAGAGAGAGACGGTAGTACAGGGGATTAGTGGGGTGTGTAGGGCAGCAGAAGGAGAATGTGGAGAGTGTATAAGTATGATTGTATAATGTGACGTGTGGGTGTGTGAGGAAGGTCTTCCTCCTGCCTGACGTCTTGTCTTGTCAACGCCTTGATTTATCTCTGTGGCCCGCCGGTAACAGTACATTTCACACACACACACACACACACACACTCTCTCTCTCTCTCTCTCCTCTCTCTCTCTCTCTCTCTCTCTCTCTCTCTCTCTCTCTCTCTCTCTCTCTCTCTCTCTCTCTCTCTCTCTCTCTCACACACACACACACACACACACACACACACACACACCACTGACACACATACACACACACACACACACTGATACAACACACACCACATCACACACACACACACTGATACAACACACACACACACACACACACACACACACACACACACACACACACACACACACACACACACACACACTCTCTCTCTCTCTCTCTCTCTCTCCACCCCACCCCCCCTCTCCTCTCTTTCTCACACAAACGCTCTCTCTCTCTCTCTCTCTCTCTCTCTCTCTTCTCTCTCTCTCTCTCTCTCTCTCTCATCCTCCACCACACACACACAGCACACTAAACACACACACACAGACACACACAGACACACAAAGACACACACACACACACACACACACACACACACAGACACACACAACACAGACACACAGACACACAGACACAGACACACACACACACACACACACACACACACACACACACACACACACACACACACACACACACACACACACAAGGCTGAAGAGAGAAAGTCTGTCTCAGTCTCGTTCACTCACCAAAAGGAGTCACTTTTCTGAAGCCACGGTATCTTTACGGACCCCCTGTGTGGCCACTGAGACAGACTGAATCAGGATCATCTATATCATTGTGTCAATTAGGCTGAATAAAAATACTTCATTGCTTGATCTTTCTTCTTCTCTTCTTCACCCCCCCCCACCCCCTTTTTTTTTTCTCCATCTACTTTTTTGCTCTTATTTTTTGTTGTCGTTTTTGTTTTGTTTTTGACAGCTATCAGCAGAAATGCTTCCCACTAGAATTGGAGCACAAGCTCTGTGTTGCGGACAGTATTAAAATGGAGAT
>JABMCL010003793.1:540000-555000 GCA_018857735.1 Alviniconcha marisindica
TTTGCTGTAATGTTTCTGCTCACACCAGAAACACTACACTAGTGCTGTAGTGTGTATGCTCGAGTCACACCAGAGACGCTTGCTGTATTGTCAGTCTTGTTGTATTGTCAGTCGCTGCTGTCATACCTCATTCATGCCATGTTCTGTGACTCAGTCGCTGCCGCAAACTCGAGTCATGCCATGTTCTGTGACTCTTTGCCTTCATACCTCATTCATGCCATGTGCCGTGACTCAGTCGCTGCTGTCATAACTCATCAAGTTCATGCCATGTGCCGTGACTCAGTCGCTGCTGCCATAATTCATCGGCCATGCCATGTTCTGTGACTCAGTCGCTGCTAACTCATTCATGCCATGTTCTGTGACTCAGTCGCTGTTGTCATACCTCATTCATGCCATGTTCTTTGACTGCTATTTGCTTTCATACCTCATTCATGCCATGTTCTGTGACTCAGTCGATGCTGTCATAACTCATTCATCCCATGTTCTTTGACTCTTTGCCTTCCTACCTCATTCGTACCATGTTGTGAGGCCATGCTCATGGGAAGCCGGACACACACTAGCGTATCGGGCACCGGGCACCGGGCACCTAGAGATCGGCAGTAGTGTGATCTCATTTAGGCCCAATGTAAAGGATCTCGGAGTTGTTCTTGACTGAAGTCAGTCAGTCTTACCACGTCTGACCACGCCACTTCCGTCTGTCGTTCAGCTTACCTAGAACTCCGTAACGGGATCGGCTCTGTCCGTCCTTTTTTTTTTTTTTTACCGTAGTGGGATCGGGTCAGTTAGTTAGCCGTCATTTAGTTACCCTAGCCTGTCCGTCCTTTTCTTACCGTAGCCGGATCGGGTCAGTTAGTTACCCGTCATTTAGTTACCCTAGCCTGTCCGTCCTTTTCTTACCTAGCAGGATCGGCTCTGTCCGTCCTTTTCTTATAGTAGCGGGATCGGTTCTGTCCGTCCTTTTCTTACCGTAGCGGGATCGGTTCTGTCCGTCCTTTTCTTACCGTAGCGGGATCGGTTCTGTCCGTCCTTTTCTTACCGTAGCGGGATCGGTTCTGTCCGTCCTTTTCTTACCGTAGCGGGATCGGTTCTGTCCGTCCTTTTCTTACCGTAGCGGGATCGGTTCTGTCCGTCCTTTTCTTACCGTAGCGGGATCGGTTCTGTCCGTCCTTTTCTTACCGTAGCGGGATCGGTTCTGTCCATCCGTTTCTTGGCGTAGCGGGATCGGTTCTGTCCGTCCTTTTCTTACCGTAGCGGGATCGGTTCTGTCCATCCGTTTCTTGGCGTAGCGGGATCGGTTCTGTCCGTCCTTTTCTTACCGTAGCGGGATCAGTTCAGTCCGTCCTTTTCTTACCGTAGCGGGATCGGTTCTGTCCGTCCTTTTCTTACAGTAGCGGGATCGGGTCAGTTAGTTACCCGTCATTTAGTTACCCTAGCCTGCCCGTCCTTTTCTTACCGTATCGGTTCTGTCCGTCCTTTTCTTACCGTAGCGGGATCGGTTCAGTCCGTCCTTTTCTTATAATAACGGGATCGGTTCAGTCTGTCCTTTTGTTACCGTAGAGGGATCGGTTCAGTCTGTGCTTTTTTTACAATAGCGGCAGCTCCTGAACCGACTCGTTCACGCTTTCGGATACGCCGTTCCAGGCTTGACTACTGCAGTTCCCTCAACCTGGCTGGCATTACCGCAGTCCGAACGGCCTCGGGTGGCCCGACTGCAGAAAGTTCAGACCCATGCTTCATCTGGTAAAAACTGGTCTTCCCGCGACATAATGGCCATGCCGGTCAGCCACAGCCTGGTCTCCTCGGTGAAGAGGCTCCACTGGCTTCCCGTCTGCAGCAGAACGCATTTTCCTTACCGGTAACTAGCAGCTCTTTCGTTCCCGCGGCGGTACTTTGATGGCACTCCACCGCCTTACTGTCTGTCGTCGTACTCATCCTCCACTGGGGGCTCGTCATCGTTCTTCCCGCTCTACTGCCGAATAAACTCGAATCGTTCTGACTGTTCCACGTCAGTGTCAAACTCAGTGATCTGACTCGGAGTGCTGGTGGCGAGGTCCAATACCAGGCTCCGGTTGTCTGGCCGGGAATTCGCTGCCGCTGTCATCTTTATTAGTGTAGGGGAGTGGTGTGGGGAGCTGAGGGAAGCAGGCTGGAAGCATGGATGAAGAGCCACAAGTCAGAGGTTGCTATAACATAACTTTTATTTGTACACCAACCAACCAGGAAACAGTGTAGGCTCTCCCCTGAGATGAACACATGAACACCAGCCGCAGCAGCAAACAAACAACCTGCCTCTGCAGGGACACTGGGGGAAAAGGGACGCTGCCCCTTACAGTAGCGGGATCGGTTCTGTCCGTCCTTTTTCTTACCGTAGCGGGATCGGTTCAGTCCGTCCTTTTCTTACCGTAGCGGGATCGGTTCTGTCTGTCCTTTTCTTACCGCAGCGGGATCGCTACTAACACCTTAGATAATTGGGGCCATAAAACTCCTACATAATCAAAAAGAAAAAGAAACCGGAAAGAAAGGATTAAAGGGTCATGGCCCGAAACATGTATACAATACACTCGGTTACATTTAAGCTCAAGTTAAAACCTACCTCTTCCGCACGGTACCGCCTTTCCCATAATATCTGCTGTTAATGAATCATATATTTTGTCAGGTTAAAACATTCTTCTAAAGCCTTTCCCATAATATCTGCCTGTTAATACTGTGTCAAGTTAAAATATTCTTCCACCGCCTTTCCCATAATATCTGCCTATTAATACTGTGTCAGTCGAGTTAAAACACATCTCTACACATTTGGAATTCACTCCCACAAGACCTTAGACACTGCTCAACCCTGTCATCTTTTAAAGCCAAACTGAAAACCTTCCTCTTCTGACAGCATTTCCATCCTAACTAATATCAGTACCCAGTTTCTGCTACAGTCATTGTGTGTGTGTGTGTGTGTGTGTGTGTGTGTGTGTGTGTGTGTGTGTGTGTGTGTGTGTGTGTGTGTGTGTGTGTGTGTGTGTGTGTGTGTGTAGTGCTTTTTTGTTTGTTTTGTTTTTTGTATACTGTATGTAAATTGTTTTGGTAGGACTATGCTCTACATGTGTATAGAATATCATATTTAGGTTAATATGTATCATGTGAGCGCTCAGGGCGTTGATGAACGCATGATAAATGTACAATATTATTATTAGTAGTAGTAGTAGTATCTCTTCCGTACCGCCTTCCCCATGATATCTACCTGTTAACATTGTGTCAAGTTAAAACACATCTCTTCCGTACCGCCTTCCCCATGATATCTACCTGTTAACATTGTGTCAAGTTAAAACACATCTCTTCCGTACCGCCTTCCCCATGATATCTACCTGTTAACATTGTGTCAAGTTAAAACACATCTCTTCCGTACCGCCTTCCCCATGATATCTACCTGTTAACATTGTGTCAAGTTAAAACACATCTCTTCCGTACCGCCTTCCCCATGATATCTACCTGTTAACATTGTGTCAAGTTAAAACACATCTCTTCCGTACCGCCTTCCCCATGATATCTACCTGTTAACATTGTGTCAAGTTAAAACACATCTCTTCCGTACCGCCTTCCCCATATCTACCTATTAATACTGTGCAAGTTAAAACACATCTCTTCCGTACAGCCTTCCCCATATCTACCTATTAATACTGTGCAAGTTAAAACACATCTCTTCCGTATCGCGGCCTTTCCCATATCTACCCGCCTGTTGATACTGATTGTGTCAAGTTAAAACACATCTCTTCCCTACCGCCTTCCCCATATCTACCTATTAATAATGTGTCAAGTTAAAACACATCTTTTCCCTACCGCCTTCCCCATATCTACCTATTAATACTGCGTCAAGTTAAAACACATCTCTTCCGTATCGCGGCCTTTCCCACATCTACCCGCCTGTTAATACTGATTGTGTCAAGTTAAAACACATCTCTTCCCTACCGCGGCCTTCCCCATAATATCTACCTATTAACATTGTAAGTGTCAAGTTACAACACACCTCTCCCTTGTCGCCTTTCCGGCCATACTGAATATCTACCTATCATAGTCTGTCAGTCGATCTCCTTTGAGGAACGCCGCCGATTGTATGTCAGTGTCAGTAAACAAAGTGTCAGTAAACAAAGTGTCAGTGAATGACACACATGAGTGATAGGCCGACAGCTGAATTAGTTTTTATTTACTTATTCGTTTAAACGGATGTTTAATTGTTGTTCAGTGTATCTGTACACAGAGTACTTGTATTGCCGTATTGATTCAGTCTTAAAACCGTTTCTTTGTATCACTGAATGAGTATATAGTGACATGATATTATCCTGCAGTACAGCACTGTCAATCTGAGCTAGTCTGGTTTTTTTTTCACGGGGATGTATAGCACTATGTCTAAATTATTATCGAGTTATTATTCAGCCGTATTACAGCTTTGTCGTTGCAAGCGTGTACTTGCTGCAGCGACAGTATTCAAGTTGCGGCAGTTGCAGCTCCCAAATTGTGGCAGCAGCAGCCGATGATGATACTCAAAGTAATACCAACTCCGAAGCCTCGCTTTCCGTCACCGGACTTGGAAGGATGTCCGGCTAAACCAGGCTAACACCGGCAACTCCAAGCCGCCTCGCTTTCCGTCACCGGACTTGGAAGGATGTCCTAAACTGACCGGCAGTGCCGCTTGTACGGAGTTTGCCGGCAACCAATTTTTTTTCCTACGGAGTCTTTGTTGCAACTAACGCGAATCTCTCTCCCCCCCTCACCCCCTAACACAACTCCCGCCTCCCCCCCCCCCCCCCCCCACCCCGCCCGCCTCGCTCAACCACCCTCCCTGCCTCCCCACCCTACCAACATCGAGTCCGTAGATCCGCCAGGGCCAGCGGTCACATCGATTGATGAGTGGATCCGGAGACTGCCACACACCACGCTATTTTAATGCTAGCATTGTAACACAAGCGCAGGCGCGCCACAAGTCTAGAGCTGTGTGTATGTCTTTACACCGGCTTGCCAGTCAGTGCCTGACCACTCCAGTCGTGACCGACCGACTTGCCACACCGTTGCTCTTTCCATTATTTTTTGCCTATCAGAATCAGTGATCAGTTCATGTCTCCCCGAGGCTGCCACAAAAGCTTTCGCTTGCGACAGGTGCCGGCGCAGCAATTAGTTGTAAGCCAGATTTTGTGTCGTAGGTTACGCGGACTGGCCGTTTGTCCATTACCTTGGTGTTATCGATCGCACAGTCGCACGCGTGCCATTGTTTTCTTTCGGCTTTGGGCAGACGGGGGCAATGGGGTATTTTCGTTCAACGGGCTCGACCCTCGCTACTGAGTTGTAGACTACTTCCTTCTTGGTGAGTGGTAAAGAGAATGTTACTCATCACTGATCACAGAACTTTCGGCGTTTCGGCAACGTTAAAAACAAAACAACAAAAACAAAAACATGCAACCAACAAGAAGAAACAAACAACACACACACACACACACACACACACACACACACACACACACACACACACACACAACCAAAAACAAACAAATAAACGTTAAATGGTATTAATGAGGTATTTTACACTTAATATCATTTTTGGTATGCAAATGACTACAAAGAAATAATTTTATATGATCATTATCATCAACAACAACACATAGCAGCTTTGGGGCTCAAATCAGCCAGTTATTCAGTTATGATCTTGATGATGATTGCTAGTTTCATCACATGTATCTTTAGTACCTTGCTTCCCTACCTTATTCAGTGAGACATATCTGTCTTTCACTTAGTCACAACTGCAAAGATGCATCAACTTGACAGACAGACAGACAGACAGACAGACAGACAGACAGACACACACACACACACACACACACATTCATGCATGCATATATGCATGCACATGCACACACACACACACACACACACACACACACACACACACACACACACACACACACACACACACACACACACATAACTGTGTCAACATTAGTTGCTTTTGCATTGTGTGCTTTAGGCTCAGATGAGGTGTAAATGCTTTATAAATACTCTTTTACATCACCTTACATTACTCATAGTCACACACACTAGCATGCACATGGGTACAATACAGTTTGCACACTGGTCATCATAAGTCAGTGTAATCACTGAATCACTAAACTAACATATTACAATTTAAAAGTGGAATTACATTACTGCAGTTTGCACTTTGGTCATCATAGGTTAATAGACACTGAATCACTAAATGACCATTACAATTTAAAAGTGAAATGAATGCAAAGAATTATTTCAATAAATACCATTTAAAACTGAAATAGCAGATGGGATAAAAGCTTTTTTTCAGTTAAATCTGAAACAGAACGAGGCCCAGAGCGATCGTGCAGAATCAACACACAAGGGAGTTAATCATCACTCCAGAGACGTCATACAAGGTGTGTGTGTGGTGTGTGTGTGTGTGTGTGTGTGTGTGTGTGTGTGTGTGTGTGTGTGTGTGTGTGTGTGTGTTCTGATTCTCATGAACAAACTACAGTTGATGCATCTTCGCATTGGTGACACACTTGACGATGTACCTCTGGTGGAGTTTATGTACCTTGTATTTACATGCATGCCAGGTGAGAGTTAGCACTGATAGGCCACTCAGGTCTTTGTTGTTGTGCTTGTATGATGTCTCTGTAGGCTAATTAACTCCCTTGTGTGTTGAATTATTTCACACATTTTTCCTTTTCTTGTATCAACGTCAGAGAAAAACAAACAAAAAACCCAATAAAACAACAACAAACAACATCAACAACAACAACAACAACCACTCAACTAGTGTTTATCACAAGTCATGTGCTGTGAATCTGCTTGCTGTGACCAGTAGTGTTGAGTAGTGTCTGGACTGACAAGAGACATGTTAGATTTTCCACTGACAATGTAATTTGTAATCTTTAGCCAGTAATCATTATGTATGACTCTAAAACTTTGAGATACATTGTACCAGTCACTACAAAATCAACCCAAAATGGCAGGTCCTTAAAAAGGGAATAAGCAAAAAGCTCCCCCCCCCAAAAAAAACCCCCACAAAATAAACAAAAAATAAACAGAAAACACAACAAAAAAACCCACAAAACAACAACAACAACAACAAAAAATGACAACACACACACAAAAACAACAAAGAACAGCATAAAAAAACAACCAACAAATTAAACAAACAAAAACAAACAAACAAACAACAACAAACAAACCAAAAACATTTACGTCTGTGATTCAGTGTACCTATTTCAGCTGCACGTGTTCTGTTAACAAAATGAGTGTCATTGAGTTGAGTGTTGCTTTACGTCCACAGAAACCAATGAGTGTCATACAGAGCAAATGTTATTTATAGTCCACCTACTTGATTAAAGAGAGGGAAATGTTCCAGACCAGCGGAACATCAAACAGCGTACAGATTCACGGTTTTTGGTGGTACCCTCATTACCCCCGCCATTGGCAGACGTCGTCTGCTACATAACCTCTACACAGAGAGGATTCATTCGACCCAGAATTTTTCTTCTTCTTCACCATACTGTGGGAATCTCAGCACTTCAGGCAAAATTCCGCAGCAGTATTCTTGGGGGATCGGCTACTGCTTTTCATGTAGCAGGAGCACTTCAGGTGAAGGCTTAAAAGACGCGACACTGAAAAATCGAAAGGTTTTACGAGGGGGAAGATGGATGTTGAGAATGCAGTTAAGTACACAGCGTGCAGTAGTAACCTCTAACCTTTGGCGTTTTCACATGGTTCAGACGACGCACACACAATATGGCGGCGGCCAGCGTTCGCCTCGTTTCAAGTCAGGGAATGTCGCTGTTTAGCAACGTAGCAGCCGCCGAGGATTCATCTGACAGTGATGGAGAGACAGAACCGGCCAAAAACTTTTTCAGAAGAATTTCAACCAACAAAGAAATAAAAACTTCGGTAAGTATGTTCATGAATACAATCTGGCCCCTGATTTGTTCTGAGTCTGTTCTAGTTTCGGCATGGCTTCCGTGCAGTTTCAAGTGGTGGATGCTTGGAAAATACATGAATTTTGGCGCCAGTATTTAAATATGTATTATAAGAACAAGATAGTAGAATGATTTTAAATGGGTTTGTAATGTAAACATTGAACGTGTATTTTTTGTAATTAAAATTAAAATTAAAGAGTCTGAATTTTTACGTACGTTTAATTTTTTACTATGTGAGTATGTCACTGGGTTGTCAGTCAGTGTATGACTGATTAGTGTTAATAAAGTCAGTGATAGGACTTGATTCTGACTGAGGGTGAGAGGTAAACCTTTATTACAGGACTAGTACTACTGACATAGCTACTTGACAAGCCACATTAAGGTATAATAATATTAATAATGATGACTGAGTCATTTAGCTTTAAATTAAACAGTAAACGAGCAAAACACTAGCAAAGCAGCATGCTCTGTGACCATGCTGATAATGTTGTTAGTTTTTAAGTTTATGTTGCATGCTCTGCAAGACCATGGGTGTATACAATTACAAACAGTGCATTGAAGTTGAACTAGTTGAAGATGATGAAGTTTTATTTTATAAATATTAATTTAAAAAATGAAACAACAGCAACAGCTAATACTACTACTAAAAATAATAATAGTGGGGTCTTACCATGGCCTTTCTCAAACGAGCCCTAGACTTGTACATTTCAAGATACTCATGTTATTTGATAAAAAGAGTTTTAGTTAATAGTAACTGATTGAGTATTATTTTAAAATTGATTTTTATTCTTTGATTTATAATACACACGCGCACACACACACACACATACACACTTTATTGTAAATTATATAATATGCAGCTTATTACACAGGAATTTTATTAGGATACTTAAAATCTACTAATAGTAATAGTCTAATACTGTAAGTGTAATACTAATTATAGTAACATCAACAAATGCATATTTTTTAAAACTTTTATTAAATATTAATTAGTAAAGTACTGTATTAAACACATGATGACATGTATACATATAAATTTATATATTATGATTTTATATTATATATGGACTTTAAATAAAATGGCGTAGATGTGCAGCATGAAATTTGTCTGGTATGTAGTCATAATTAATGTAACCAATGAACCCAAGTACTGAAGTAGATTGTTGTAAAAGCACTGTAAAAAGGATAATACTGTTACTAACGTTACTTTTATTTTATTTTATTAGACTGGAGAAGTTGATTTGCAGAGAACTTTACATTTACAATCAACAGTTTGTAGTCTCACCTGAGGACTGTTTGTAGAGTCTGCACACAGTATTGGACTCCAGAGAAATTTCAGGGCATGTAACTGACCACACTCATTCATGCTTTTAAAAGTTTTGGCTTTTGAGAACCAGTTTGTGCTCCTGCTCTTTGATGCTGATACTCCTCCAGTTTTTATCTTGTGTTGCTGATCATGTTATCAGTTAGGAGCTGGAGGGCTCTTTGAATTGGAACTGTATAATCAGTTACATTCTTGAAGATGAGGAATTTCAAATTGGTTTATTTATTCCCCTTTAAATTTGCACTATAATTTTGTGTTCTATCTGATCTAACAAAGTTTGATTAATATTAATTATTATACTTAAATTTATACAAGTTATAGTTAGTATTACAGTATTACTATTAGGAATTTAAGCAATATGAAGATCCAAGAACCAACTGCAGGAGAAGGTCCCAGTGTTCAGTAGAATCGGGCAGCCTTAGTCATTAGTGGTTCCTGGAGAATTACTGAGTGTGCACTGGTTGCAGGCAGCCAGTCTGTTGAAAACTTTGGTCACAGGCTGCTCCCATCAGACAGTAATTGGGTGGAAGTGGGGTGGTCAGTGCCAAAGCAATTTGCAACTTGATAATAAATTTTCTGCTCTGACCTCTTCTGGTCCGGGTTGGCCCTAGTTGCAGAGTGTAGTCACACCTCTCTGTAAGTGTAAGTGAAAGTGAAGATCTTGATGATTTCTTTTCTACTGCTCTGACCTCTTCCGGTTGGGTCAGGCTGTAGTTTCCGGGGTGCAGTCACACCTCCCTGTAAAGTCTAGTGTAAGTGTTTATAAATTTGTGTAATGCAGACCTTGTTCTGGTTGGGGCTGGCTGTCCTTACTCAGTGCAGTCACACCTCTCTGTAAAGTCTAGAGTCCGTGTTTGTAAACTGTGTAGTGCAGACCTTGTTCTGGCTGGGGCTGGCTGTAGTTGCCGGTGCAGTCACACCTCTGTGTAAAGTCTAGTTTAAGTGTTTGTAAGTATAATGCAGACCTTGTTCTGGTTGGAGCTGGCTGTAGTTGCCTGGTGCAGTCACACCTCTCTGTAAAATCTAGTGTTAGTGTTTATAAATTTGTGTAATGCAGACCTTGTTCTGGTTGGAGCTGGCTGTAGTTGCCCAGTGCAGTCACACCTCTCTGTAAAGTCTAGTTTAAGTGTTTGTAAGTGTAATGCAGACCTTGTTCTGGTTGGGGCTGGCTGTAGTTTCCAGTGCAGTCACACCACTCTGTAAAGTCAAGTGTAATGCAGACCTTGTTCTGGTTGGGGCTGGCTGTAGTTTCCAGTGCAGTCACACCACTCTGTAAAGTCAAGTGTGAATGTAATGCAGACCTTGTTCTGGTTGGGGCTGGCTGTAGTTTCCGGTGCAGCCACACCACTCTGTAAAGTCTAGTGTAAGTGTAATGCAGACCTTGTTCTGGTTGGGGCTGGCTGTAGTTTCCAGTGCAGTCACACCACTCTGTAAAGTCAAGTGTAAGTGTAATGCAGACCTTGTTCTGGTTGGGGCTGGCTGTAGTTTCCGGTGCAGTCACACCTCTCTGTAAAGTCAAGTGTAAGTGTAATGTAGACCTTGTTCTGGTTGGGGCTGGCTGTCATTACTTGGTGCAGTCACACCTCTCTGTAAAGTCTAGTGTAAGTGTAATGCCGACCTTGTTCTGGTTGGGGCTGGCTGTAGTTTCCGGTGCAGTCACACCTCTCTGTAAGGTCAAGTGTAAGTGTAATGCCGACCTTGTTCTGGTTGGGGCTGGCGGTAGTTGCCTGGTGGAGTCACACCTCTCTGTAAGGTCAAGTGTAAGTGTAATGCCGACATTGTTCTGGTTGGGGCTGGCTGTAGTTGCCTGGTGGAGTCACACCTCTTTGTAAAGTCCAGTGTAAGTGTAATGCAGACCTGGTGGGACTGGCAGTAGTTGCCCGGTGCAGTCACACCTCTCTGTATGTGTTTATAACATTATAAGTGTAATGAAAACCTTGATGATAACCCTTCTGCTCTGACCCTTACTGCTTAGGGCTTGCCTAGTCAACTCACATCTCCCCCTGATGCATACTGGTAATTAATACATCTTTCCTGCTGACCCCTTAGGGTTTGGATTGTCTCTTGAACTGGTTGCCCACTGTGGCAGTACATCCTTCCTGCTGACCCCTTATGGTTTGGATTGTCTCTTGAACTGGTTGCCCACTGTGGCAGTACATCCTTCCTGCTGATCCCTTATGGTTTGGACTGTGTGTCGAACTGGCTGCCCACTGTGACAGTACACCCTTCCTGCTGATCCCTTATGGTTTGGACTGTGTGTCGAACTGGCTGCCCACTGTGACAGTACACCCTTCCTGCTGACCCTTTATGGTTTGGACTGTGTGTCGAACTGGCTGCCCACTGCAGTCACACCTCAACATAAACTAATGCAGGCATTGATGATATCAGATTCTGCTCTGGCCTTTGCTGGTAGAACCATTTTGCTGTCAGTTCATTCTTCAAGGGGCAAAAGGTAGGGTATGATTATGAGTAAAATCAGTGTATTAAAACTATTATGCCTGCAGCGATCCATTCGTGAAGATCAGCTGATCATTCAATCTCTTGCCATGAAATGATGGGCAACAAAAAGTATAATTATATATATATATACAGCAACACCTTACCTGTGAGTGGAAGGAGGGTGGTGATGTCCTCACCTACTCACCTGTTCTCACAGCTTGCATTGTTACAGCTGAGCATCCTATAAATAATACAATTTGTGACATTGACAGTTTAATCAGAGTGATTTAAAAATCAATCAATCTGATAATCATTTATATAATAATCAGTCACTCACTGAGTCATTCTGAACTTACATCAGTCTCACAATTACATTTCTTTATCTAATCAGATCCAAAGACAAAAAGGTTCAAAAGAACGCTTATTTATTATAACACGGACACACAATATGCACATTTTCAGGGAAATCCCCTTCATCAAGCCACCAGAGGGCACTTAAACAACAGTTAAACCAACGATGAAAAATGAGAAAGAAACTTATCTTTTTGGTGGTGGTGGGGGGGGGGGGGGGGGTTGAGCTGTTAATTGTCACTTGTGTAGGAAGATTGTAGGCATGAGAATGACGTGTAATAGGTGTGATGTATTGAATATCATCAGTGTGACGTAAAACTGAAATGGAACAGAAGAGTGACAGAGAAAGGTGAGGAGATGGGAATGGGGGGGGGGGGGGGGGGTGCGGAAGGAGAGAAGAGAGAGAGAGAGAGAGAGAGAGAGAGAGAGAGAGAGAGAGAGAGAGAGAGCGTGCTGAGCTTTGGAATAGGATTCATGGAAAAAAAGATTGAAAAAAGGAAAGGAAGAAGACTTCCAGATCCAAACATCCCAGGGGATGAATGGGAAACTGCTACTGCATACAGTAAGACTAAGAGACTGCTATTGCGCACAGTTACAGTAAGAGACTACTACTGCGTACAGCGAGACAAATTAGTAAGAGACTGCTACTGCGTACAGCAAGACAAATTAGTAAGAGACTGCTACTGCGTACAGCAAGACAAATTAGTAAGAGACTGCTACTGCGTACAGCGAGACAAATTAGTAAGAGACTGCTACTGCGTACAGCGAGACAAATTAGTAAGAGATTGCTACTGCGTACAGCGAGACAAATTAGTAAGAGACTGCTACTGCGTACAGCAAGACAAATTAGTAAGAGACTGCTACTGCGTACAGCAAGACAAATTAGTAAGAGATTGCTGCGTACAACGAGACAAATTAGTAAGAGACTGCTACTGCGTACAGCAAGACAAATTAGTAAGAGACTGCTACTGCGTACAGAGAGACAAATTAGTAAGAGACTGCTACTGCGTACAGCAAGACAAATTAGTAAGAGACTGCTACTGCGTACAGCCAGACAAATTAGTAAGAGACTGCTACTGCGTACAGCCAGACAAATTAGTAAGAGACTGCTATCGCGTACACGTGCAGTGTGGACGTTGTTGCGGCACGTTTTGTCACTAATCGTGCTGGCATTGCACTTTTTTTTTCTCACTTGGATATCAGTACATGTGATATTGTATGTGTCACTTTGTGTGTGTGTGTGTGTGTGTGCGCGCGCGCGCTCGCGCTGCGTGCTTGATTGCGTGCGTGAAAGAGAGAGAGAGAGAGAGAGAGAGACAGAGACAGAGACAGAACGAGAGAGAGAAAGGGGAGGGAGAGAGACACACAGGGAAGAACGAGAGAGAGAGAGAGAGAGAGAGAGAGAGAGAGAGAGAGAGAGAGAGAGAGAGAGACAGACAGACAGACAGACAGACAGACAGACAGACAGACAGACAGACAGACAGAGACAGAGAAAAAATTCAGAGAGACAGACAGACAGACAGAGAGAGACATACATAGAGAGACAGAGACAGACACACACAGAGAGACAGAGAGCGAGAGAGAAAGAGAGAGAGAGTGAGGGAGGGAGAGAGAGCGAGAAAAAACATGTTAGGCATATATTATGCTACAAAATGTACCAGACGCTGCATGGAATGAAAACGTGCCGGAGTGACAAAACGTGCAGGCTGTGCATCAAATCTGACACGTTTTGTCACCTTAGTGACAAAACGTGCCGTAGTGACAAAACGTGCCGCAACAGACGTCACTCATCTCGGGGTTCCCGCCAGGGCTGGGCCCAAATCAGCAGTCACATACTGATCATTAGGAAGCTCGTGTGAAAATAGCATTTGTGTTCAATTATTGAGCACTGCCTGATTTAATGCCCCCATCTACGCTGCCAGTAATCTGCAGGTAAGCAGGGGATTGACAGTCCTTTGGCATCTTTAAATTATGACCAGCCAGGCTGACTTTCAACACGCATGGTTTGGCAATCACCACCGGCACTGTGGGCGTATTGCGGTGTTCACGGCTTTATCACCCACTTCCGGAGAGTGAAACACTGTGTGTGTGTGTGTGTGTGTGTGTGTGTGTGTGTGTGTGTGTGTGTGTGTGTGTGTGTGTGTGTGCGTGAGCGCGCGCGTGTGTGTGTGAGCGCGCGCGCGCATGTGCCTACGTGTGTGTGTGTGGCCGCGCACGCGCGCGCGCTTGGGGTATGTTTACGCGACACTGCAGTGACGTGATTTGATCTGCTGTAGCCTAGTGTAGGACAGCACAGGTTTGTGGTCTGAACTTCTGCTGTTATGACAGTACAGTTCTGTGATCTGAAAGTGTATGTGCCCCCACCTCCCCTCCCCGTCTCTCTCTGTGTGCATAAAAACATTAAAAAAGAAAAGAAAAAAGAAAGAAAAAAGTCAAGTACTCCTTTATTCCATTCAAAGGAAAACGTGGGTGCCACATATGAATAACAAACCAAGAAATAAAATCTGCATGTACTATACTAGTGATTCACAGTCTAAGATCGCACAATAACGGACTAATACCACAAGCATTATTTAAATATGATTATAATATATGTATATTACTTCAGTAACACCAGTGCATTTTTTTCAACTGTATATCAGTTGTACGCAACATAGAATCGTACCGAAAAGCTGCCTTTGAATGGGATAAATTGAACTGTTTATGACGTTTGTTCGTAGTGGATGAAGTTGGTAGACTTTATACTCTGCGTGAAAAACAAAAACACACACAAAAAAACAAAAACAACAACAACATCGTTCCGCTAATTATACGTGGTGCTTTTGAGATAAAACTGTTGACTGTAACACACACACACACGCACGCACGCACTCACGCACGCACGCACGCACGCACGCATGAAATCTGACCTCATGCATGCTTTCCACAACA